>MCJB01051763.1:309100-320693 GCA_002018475.1 Nicotiana obtusifolia
AACCCCCCCCCCCCCAACACACACACTTCAAAGTTCCAAAGGTCTCAAGGTCCAGGGCAATGCTTGTACCGGAGAGAGTAGCCCAACCAAGTGTCAAACTCTAATCCCAAATACCCTTAACTACTAATGAATCATTCTTCTCTATAGGTTTGGGTGCCAATGAGGCACTTTCAATGTGAATCAATTACCGTAGTACGATACCACATAAGTATACCCTTCTCTTAATCAAATAGCATAAGGAACACAAAAGAAAACAGTTTTATCTACATAACTATATCTCCAACACTAAGTGAACATATTAAACAGGTCTAAAGGTCAAGGCTTCAAATCATATAGAGGCAGTGGTATTAGCATACTACTGTCAAAAACCAAACACTTGAGATCAAGCACCTTAAGGATAAAATAGTTGCATGATTTAAATTTATGAAATTTATGAGTATGGATACATTCCATTCATAACCCAAGTCTTAAATTCTAGCATGTATATAGGCTAACAGTCCTTAATGACAACCTCTGAGGGTATTAGCGGAGAGACAAGTTAACCACTTTAATTGAGTTCCTTAAAAGGTGAAGACAGAGATACCATTACCAATTATCACTTCTAAAGGATATTAACAGGATTATGGACTAACAATTTAGAGCTCCAAAGATATTAGCAAAGGTCACAGACTTATGACCTCAGTCAGATCTTCTAAGAATGTCAACAGGTTTGCCAATCCAGAATATCAATAGAGATACAAACTGCTAACCTGGTCAGGACCTCTAAAGATTATTGACATGGTCACAAGTTAATGTTCCAGATTAAGGCCTCCAAAAGAGTGTTAAGGAAAATTAAGCTACCAACTTTGTTTATTTCTAAAGCCCAAGACATGAGTACTTCTTCCTATGACTTTTTAACTTTATATTGACAAAGCATGATGTTAAACTCTATCAGTAACAACAGGAAGTTCATCTGAAATTCATAAGCTAGGTCTGCCTGGTTCATAAAGGCTTAATAAACCTCTAAGAACAACAAGGACATGAACATGGTTGTGGAAAGAAAATCAAATGAGTGCAAGATCACCTATACAGGGAACATGAAGTCATATTATTTCAAAAAAAAAGGGAAATGTCATCATCATTAAGCTAACAGTGTCAACACATAGACTTCAGAAAAAGGGATAGGGATGCTATCACTTTGGAAAATTTGTCAAGCAGGTTAAGGGTATGATTTCAGACATAATGGAGCTAAGTTTTAACAACTTAGGATACCAGAACTTGAATAAGGCCTCATGACTTAGGTCAAACATGCGATGAACTTCAAAATGTATACAGAGATGGTACAAGAACTTGGTCTGCTCAAATCATGTTCATATAGTATGATCAAATAACTACAAGCTCATCAGAGGGTCAATGACCTCTAAAGAATCAAAGAAAAGCATGCTAAAGGAGAGGGTAAGTTCAAATATCATAAACCAGCATTCCCAGGCCAAGACGACAGCCTCACAGACTCACATTTGTTTAAGTCTAGTTATCAAATAAACTGCTACAAACACAAATGATACTTAAGGCAGAATGACAATGCTTAGTATAAAATCAAGGAATCCTGAAGACATCAGATATCAGGATAGCTTAAGAAATATTATATTCTTAAGGTTTAACTACAGAGACATGCCACCAAATACTCATTAGGACTATCACAGTATTATCACTCCCATAACTCATGATTTTTGAAACACATTTAATAACTATATACTGTTAACAAAACATATAAACAATCAAGAAATTGATACATCGGTAACAATCATTCAATAACAGAACAAATCATACTTAACCAAACAAACAAACAAAGAGATAATATTGAAATTTTACTAACCTTTTCTAGGGCATCAGACCAAATAGAGTTCAATTTAATTGCGTAGGACCCAAAGCTTTAGGCTTGAGCGGTGAAAGAACTCATAAATGAAAAGAGAACCAGAAATCAGTAAGGAGCCTAAGCTTTTATAAATGAAGTCTTAGTGTTGCTTTCTTTTTTCTCTTTTTTCCCATCTGTTAGGTGAGAGAATTGAAGGCTCTATTTATAGTGCATTCAATGCTTTAGGGTTTCACAGATTCAATCTCAGTAGTGGAGAGTGACGATTACCAAGTGATGCAAGCATAATCGAGTGAAAAATCTGAGAAACAGAGGGGAATCAGTGGTTGTTTGTACCTGAGTGGAAAGAGATTGACCATTGAAGGCAAATCCATCAGACAAAGCTCAAAAACCTAGAGGTCACTGTGTTTGATCTTTGAGTACAGAATCCTTATGATGAAGCTCTGAAGGGGCTTCATGCATTCTCCAATTTAATAGAGCATAGGCCAGATTAAACGATTTGAAGTTTCATTCTTTATATAGGTCTTCAGATTTGGGATTTTGAATTGCAACGATGGAATTGGAAATGTTCAGGAGGGATTCAGTGATTTCGAGTGATCTTGCTGATTCGCTCAAATTATACCCTCATAATAGTGTAAGCGATCGATGTCAAATATAGTAACCCAACAAGGTTGGGGTTGAATCCCACAGGGAATAGGCGTGAAGCTATTGTCTAAATAATGTAATACTTGACTAAGCCGTAATTCTATCAAGTATGTCAAATAGAATAAAGAAGTGTTGAATATATAAGCAAGCGAAAATTGAAACTAATTTGTTCAAATGTGAACGTGAAAAATATGAATTTAAGAGACCAAGGTTGTGTCCCCCTTAATGTGGTTGAATGTTCTTGATATTAATATTGAATTCCTTTCTTGATATGCAATTGATGTTTACTTTACTACCCAATATTTCCCAATATTTGGATAATGCATCCTCTCTACGATTCTCCCGAATATAAAAGAGTCGATCTTAAGAACAACCAATTAAGCGCCAAATTAAAACCTACTTATTCCTAAGAGATTTTGTTAAACAAGGTTTAAAGCCTTGAGTTCTTGTTATTTATTTCTACCAAACTCTATCTCACTTTCCCAAGATAAGTTAGAGTTAATTGGCATTCGTTAATGTTTGCAACCACTAACGATTAATTGAAGAACAAGAAATAAATAAATATCAAGATTCCTTCGGAATTAAATTCAATATCAAGATCTCAACAACATTCTACCCATCTAGGGTTGACAACCTCAGCGGTTGAGTTTAGCTACACATGCTGATAATTAAAGAACAAGGAAGAGGAATTGATATCATCTTACAAAAATAGGGGTTTTCGATCACCAAAAGCTTCTCAGAATTCAAAATACTCAAGTGCCGTACTTTGTACTTTAAGTTCTGACAAGAATCCCTTCACAAAACCCTATAAAACCTATTTATAGAGGCCCAAAACCCGAGGCGAATATCGGTAAGCTTTGCCCTTGTTAAAATAATGCGGACCGCATTTCTGTCGCAGAACAGAAATGTGGACCGCAAATCATCATTGTCCGTCGCAAACTTCACCAGAGAATTTTGCTCCCATCGCATTTTGATTCGCGATTCGCATGTTGAATATGCGATCGCAGAATGCGATCACATTCTTCACACTGATTTTCACCCAGAACTCTGTTTATGTTTGCGATATCACCAGGCCAATTCGCGGTTCGCATTCCTGTTTTGCGGTCGCATTTGCGACCGCATTCTCAACATGAAGATTGGCCTAAAGTTCTGTCTCTGTCTGCGATCTACTTGTAGAATATGCGATTCGCATAGCTGTTCTGCGACCGCATATTCACATATGCGATGCTCTTAACCTCTTTTCTTGTCTTCAGTTGGTTTTTTTGAACTCTTTTCCGTACTTATGGGTTCTTACACTCAATATACTGTAAATACACTAAAATTACGCAAGTATCGTGAGAATTAACAAGTAAAACAAGTTAGACTTTAAGTAAATAGTATCAAAATGTGCCAAAATTACCCGGCACATCACTTGCACAAATTTGTGCAAGGTTTTTGGAGATTGACGGGCTGACGGCTTAAGAGAATAGAGAGGAAAAGGGAAACCTAGGGCGGCCGGTCAAAGACGGAATAAGTAGGGTTTGAGGTCTCTCAGAGTTTAAAATGGAAGATGGAACGGGAGATGTTGGATTTGTTGATCAACCGTTCCGATTGTTTCGATATTTAACAATTTTAGAAATAATTAAATATGCAAAATCTGCAGTCGTTGGATTCTTGTGATCCAATGGCGGAGATAAAATGTGACAGGGCTCTAAAAAATAACTAAAGCGGGTTAAATCTGGTCCGTTAATGATATGAATCAACAGCCTGGATGGTGTGTGTTTGTTTTGTGAGTGAATGGGGCGGGCGACGTAGAACGATCTGGTTGGCTCAAATGGATGGCAAGGATTGCCAACTTAGAATGAAGGGGTTGTTTGGACCGGATAATTTTGGATTGGGATCTTGTGTTGGGCCAAAATTAATTGAAATAGTAGCCATTGTGTGTTTAATTGTGCAATTACAATTATAGCCATTTAGTCTTTAACCTGTTTAAAATTAACTTAATTAAGCTTAATCATTTTCAATAAAATATAGTAAAAATTATAAATATCAAATATACCATTAATTATTATTTGCGAAAAACTTTGTTTTCCAAATTGTCACGCTAGTTTTGAATTATTAATGTAGTAATCTAATTAATTGAAATTTGAGAAGCAATTTGTTAGATTAATTATTAAACGTCTATGTAAAATTATTTTAACAGTATAATAAGTATATTTGTAATTACGTAATACTAGGTTATGAATTTCAAAACTAATACTTAATTAATTTTGTAAAAATAGGTAATTATCGACAGAAAATAATTTCAAAATATTTACTGTAAATTATTAAGTATAAATAAATTAACTTTAAAAGGGAGGGTCAAAATTGATCGTCAACAACCCCAGTATGGCGAATGTGAGGCGAATGTGATAGCAGATACATTAAGTCGAAAATCAATGGGTAGTTTAAAGAATGTGGAGACTGACGAATTGGAGATAACTAAGGATCTACACTAGTTGGCCAATTTGAGTGTGCGATTTCTTGATGCCGATGACGGATGAACTATAGTTCAAAATGCTGTTGAACCCTCGTTTGTGGTTGAAGTTAAGGCACGACAATTTTGATGACTCTTTCCTGGTAAAAATAAGAGAAAGCATTCACCTTTAGAAAAAGCAAATGTTCGAGCTATCCGAGGACGGAATCCTTAGATATAAGGACCGGTTATGTGTGCTCGATGTCGGGGGACTCCAGGGGCAGATCATGGCAGAGATTCTTCAATCCCGGTATTCTATTCATACGAGGTCAACCAAGGTGTATAATGATCTTCGACATCTATATTGGTAGAATGGTAAGAATAGAAATGTTGCGAACTACATTGCTCAGTGTTAAAATTACAAACAAGTGAAGGTCGAACACCAAAAACCAGGAGGATTGCTTCAAAAAATGGAAATTCTGATGTGGAAATGGGAGATAATTAACATAGATTTCGTTATCGGGCTACCCCGTTCATGTCGAAGGCTTGATTCCATATGGGTTATTATGGATCGACTCACTAAGTCAGCCCATTTTTTACCCGTTAAAACTACTTTAACAGTTGAAGATTATGATAAGTTATATATTAAGGAATAGTACGACTTCAGGGGGTTCTGATTTCTATAATATTTGACAGAGGCGCCCAATATATAGCTAATTTTTGGAGATCATTTCAAAAAGGGTTGGATGCGAGGATCAACCTTATCATAGCTTTTCACCCACAAATAGACACCCAGGCCGAATGCACCAATCAAATGCACGATGACATGTTATGAGCCAGTGTTTTGGATTTCAACAAAAATTGGGAGGATCATCTACCACTCATCGAATTTGCTTACAATAACAGCTACCATGCTAGCATTCGAATGGCGTCGTATAAGGCCCTTTACGGACAGAAGTACAGATCTCTTATCAGCTAGTTTAAAGTTTGTGAAACAAAGCTATTGGTTACTGAGCTGGTGCCACAGGCTGTACAAATGATGAAGATGATTAGAGGTCAATTATTGACTGCTCAAAGTAGGCATAAATCTTACTCGGATAACCGACAGTGAGATTTGGGGTTCAATGTGGGAGACTGGGTATTCTTGAAGGTGTCGCCTATGATGAGGTTCGGTAAGAAAGGTAAACTCAGCCCTCGATATATGGGACCATATCGAATTATGCAGAAAGTCGGTCAAGTGGCTTATAAGCTTGAGTTGTACCCGGAATTAGAAGTAGTGCATCCGGTATACTATGTGTCTATGATTCGAAAGTGTTTGAGTGATCCATCCTGCATTACCCCTATTGAAGATATTCAAGTCACCGAGGACCTATCTTACGAAGAAATTTCGGTAGTTATCCTAGATCGTCAAGTTCGTAAGCTTTGAACCAAAGAGGTAGCTTCCGGTAAAGTACATTGAAGAAACAATAATATAGAAGAAATAATCTGGGCAGCTGAAGAAGACATGAAATCCAGGTACCCCAATTTATTACATACTCTGTAAGGCAATGATGGGACTACTATGGTAGGCATAACTCAAAATGACTGAGGAAGTTTGCAGTGAGTGACTACAATTCAACATTCGAGGACAAATATCCCGCAAGGGGGATGATGCTACGCCCCACACTTTTCCTCAAACATAAAGAAAAAGATTGGTAAGATTGGTTTCCATCTCGGCCGGAGACACATACGGGGACAAAGGGATTATGCGTCTTCATTAGACTAATGTCGATTGTTCCACTGGGGCGAGGCGACCCGTTTTGCATGTGGTGGCGGTGGAATTTCCTAGATTGAGTATAAAAAGTAGTGCAGCTCTCTTCTCTTTTATTCCGGAGTAAATCACCCACTTCAGTTCACCCAATTTACTCTCAAATCCCCTTAAGAATTCCTAAGCGGTCTAAGGCTAAATTAGAGACGAACCTAGTAGAATTTAACGTGATGAAGCTTGAGATTGTCACAGTGATATATGTTATCTTGTTATACTGATCCTTGGATATTCATTGGAAGCGGAGTTAATCACCACAAAAGTATAAGAACTCAAAAAGGGTAGCTAATTCTTCAAACAATGTATGTAAGGCGATCTTCTTTCTTGGCATGGTTAGATATAAACATTTCCTCCTATTTTTCCCTTGTGGTATAAACATAAATTGGTCCGAATCCTTTTTGAGACGCTACTTATATTCATGTATTTTCTTCCCCAGCGGCATGTCTTGCCCAGTTTAAGATGTCTTCGGATAATATCATAAGGCTGTGAAACGTCGTTCACTCTGACTCCAACTTTGATGTCCTTTATAATTGACTTTGCATCATACTTTCATATCTATGGATTTATTTTTGTTAACCAAGCCCCGATGTAGATGATATCAGGTACGGAACGATGTATTAAACGTTATAACTGAGTCTTCGATGGATCGGGTATGAAATGATGAGTTAGTTAAACGTTACCGATCCCGATGAGGCCGGTTATAAATAATGTGCTATGTGATATCACTGAGGCCAACAAGGTCGGGTATGGAATAACATGCTAACATGATATCGCCAAATGCCCTTGAGATCAGGCACAACCCAGACCCCTGAGGGCGGGTACAAAGTGATGAAAGCATGAGACTTTACCGAGTCCTCCATGAGGCTGGGCATGATATGAGATGATATGCCCGAAAGAACGGCTGAATAATAATACAATGTATATTTAACGCATTTCCCCAATAAGTGGCTTCACTTTGTCTTTACAACACTTTCATGCACATACGATCCATGGTTTTCGTATGGTACGCCCCCGGTGGCTTGTCTTCAGTATTCAGGTTGAAGATGTGTACTCATACCTCTTCTATTATGTTTTCGGTTTACCTGTACGTTATCAACTTTACATACTCAGTACATATTTCATACTGAGGCCCTTTTCATTTGGGCATTGTGTTCATACCCACAGTACAGATAGGCTCGGTACATCCCTCCCTAGTAGGGTTCTCATTTCAGTGGTTGGTTGTTGCTCTCTACTGTTCCGAATTAGTTGTTCAAAAGTCAATAAGTACTGAAGTGTGTGTTCCAATCATTTTGGGTACGATGGGGACCTGTCCCAAGTTGTATGTAAACGTTAACACTCTTAGAGGCTTGTAGACCAGTGTTCGGATGTACGTGAAAGTTAGTTATGACTTTGTTGGCAATGATTGTATATATAAATATGATGTTAAGATTTCTTCCACAGTCAGTTTTTACCCTTTTAAGTCTTGACATGATCGTTGGAGGCTATGTTGGCCCAAATTTCACGTTGAAGGTGCCTAAGTATTGACGTCAATATTGACGACTGCCTGAAGCACCATGTGATACCTGAAGAGCTGACTGAACCAGCCTAATAGGATGGCCTCTACTAAATGAACACTTGTCTACATATGAGGCACCATTGAGACCACCAAAATGATGAGGCCACTTCTCAGATGCCGCCTCTCTACCCTGACCATGAATCCTCTTGGTCCGCCTAACGATCTCCCCAACTCAAGTGAAAGAAATATCATCCCCAGTCTTTCTGGCCATCTGTAGCCTGATGCCGTAAGTAAGGCCATCTATAAATATCTGCACCCTCTCCCTCCCAGTAGGGATCAAAATAACTGCATGGCAGGATAAATCCACGAATTTGGTCTGATACTGGGTAACGGTCATGCTACCATGTTGTAGGCGATCAAACTGACTGCGGAAGTCTTCTCTTTAGGTGAAGGTGATGAACTTCTCCAAGAACAGCTGTGAGAATTGAGCCCAAGTGAGAGGAGGTGAACCTGCTGGTCTGCCCCGAACATACTCGTGTCACCTCTTTTTGGCAGAGCCATGCATTTGAAACACTACAAGGTCGACTCCAATATACCCATGTTGCGTAATACATCATGGCAATGGTCCAAGAAATCCTGGGGATCCTCAGAAGGTGTACCACCAAAGTGAATGAGAAACAACTTGGTGAACTTGTCCTACCTCTTCAACCCCTCGGACAATTTTGCGGGTCCCTCCCCGGACTGTGTAGTAATAACAGGCTGAACTGGTGGAACTGTTAGAGTCTGATACCCGTGAGCCATCTGCACTGGAATGTGAGTAGTGGGAATATGGACTCCTCCCCCAGCTTGGGAGACGGTTGGTGCCATAGAGAATACATCATCCTGGCCCACACTCTCCATAAGGCCAACTAGGCAGACTGGGGCGTCCTGAAGAATACACCAACCTGGGCCATACTCTCCATAAGGCCAACCAGGCAGACTAGGGCATCCTGAAGTACTGGGATAGTAATGAACCCCTCTGGAACCTGAGCTTGGTCCAACATGCTCGGCCGGAATGGGGATCTCCTCCTCCTGCTCGATCTGGGGCTCTGCAACATGTGTTGCAGCACGTGCTCTAAACTGAGCTCTACCTCTATCTCTGCCTCGGGCTCGACCTCGACCTCAGCCTATAGCCCTGCCAATGGTTGTAGCCTGGGGCTCCGGTTCCTGATCAGTTGTGGATGTTGTATGTGTCCTCACCATCTGCGAGAGCTTAAGAGAAGAATGATTCAAACTTCAGCGATAGAATAAAGTTGCATGATAGAGAAAGAAAGAAGTGTTATTTCCTAAAGCCTTATAGCCTCTAGAAGACAAGTACGTACGTCTCCGTACCGATCCTCAAGACTCTATTAAGGTTGCTCGTGACTCGTGAGACCTAGGTGACCTAATGCTCTGATACCAACTTGTCACGATCCGAAATCCCAACCACAGGGCCGTGATGGGCCTAACGTCCACTTGCTAGGCAAGCCAACGTTAGTTACACAACTATTCATTTTAACACTTTTAAAAGCAGATAAATGAGAAGATAAAGTTCTAGAACTGTAAAATACATAATAAAATCCATACACGTCTAGTCTAAACCCAGCATCTGGTGTCATGAGTACATGAGCTACTAAAAGTACTACAAACAAGGCTGAAATGAAAATACAATTGTCCGAATGAAATAAACAGTATGAAAGATAAGATGGGGACTTCAAAGTCCGCGAACGCCGAGCAGATCTGCCTCAAGTCACCTGAAACAGTTTGAGAAAGCCTTTATTGAATGCCGTTGGGACCAATACCAGAATCAGCACAAGAAGTGCAGAAGTGTAGTATGAGTACAACTGACCCTCTGTACTCCATAAGTGCCGAGTCTAACCTCGACGAAGTAGTGACAAGTCTATAACAAGGATTTCATTATAAATATGTACGAGTATAAGTTAAAAAAATAGCATAATAGAGAAACAAGGATTAACATGAAAACCGGAATAGAAGGTACATAATAGAGGGTCCCAGAATATCATCTATGCTCAAATTCACAATACAACACGGGTACGAGATCAACAATCAAGAACAGCCATAATATTTCTCTCCACGGCAGCGTGCAACCCGATCCACACATATATATACCAAAACCATTGCAACGTGCAACCCAATCCCAAATAACATATCAATATCATACAACATCAATATCCCTGCAGCGTGAAACCCGATCTCAAACAACATGACAATATCCGTTACGGCGTGCAATCTGATCCCAAATACAATAGTAATACTATTGCGGCGTGCAACCCGATCCTAAATAGATAACATGAATGTACAAATCTACAATCAACTACGGCGTAACTCACAATGAAACGCAATAAGGAAATTAAACAAATAAAGATATAAGACATATATAAACGATTATTTAGCAACATACAAAAACATAAGGCAAGTAAAGGCAGTCAATTAATGAAAACAAGGATAC
This sequence comes from Nicotiana obtusifolia, assembly GCA_002018475.1. Lineage (NCBI taxonomy): Eukaryota > Viridiplantae > Streptophyta > Magnoliopsida > Solanales > Solanaceae > Nicotiana > Nicotiana obtusifolia. The sequence continues at coordinate 319,819 of MCJB01051763.1, forward strand.
ATGCAGGCATATAGCAAACTAACGCATGTAACGAACGAAAGCATGAATTTAACAAGTAAAGCTAAGTAACAACGTTAAATAAATGAAGGCATGAAGTAATTGCAGACAAACAACTAAATATCCCACCCCAAATGCTTAACTCATGACAATGTATATACACTTGTCACCTTGCATATACGACGTCCCCACACATAAGTCAAGTAGTAAATAGATCAATCAAGTTCTAATTCTCTCAAGTGAAGGTTAATCACGACACTTACCTCTTTCGGCAACCAAGTCGATAATCAAACACGGCTTTTCCTTTCGAACAAGCCTCAAAACCAATCGAACTTAGCCAATTATCATTCAAACAATTCAAAACAAGCTTTAGAAAACTACGCACGAATGAAAAAGGTTCAATTTCAATCATTTTTTGAAAAAGTCAACTAAAGTCAACCCCAGGCCCGCTTGTTCGAAATTCGATATTCAAACCAATCTTGATTAACCATTCACCTCCGAGACCGATTATGTAATTTGTTTCAAAATCTAACCTCAATATGAAGTCTAATCTCAATTTTACAAAATTCCTAAATTCTACTTACCTTGGAATTCACGGATTTGATGATAAAATTTATGAAAAAGTAACTGAAATTTATTGAAAACTAGTTAAAGTTCCTTATCAATGAATTTGGGAAGAAAATCCTCTTCAAAAATCACCTCTAGAGTATTTAGGGTTGAAAAATGGTGTAAAATGAGCTAAGTTCCGACCTTTCCATCTTTTACCTAGCTGCAAACCTGTTCGCAAGTGCGAGCGACTGATCGAAAATGCAATCAGTGCCACAAACATGCAAGAATCACAAATGCGACATAACCTTCTCATTTGCGAAGGACAACCC
>MCJB01051764.1:0-41036 GCA_002018475.1 Nicotiana obtusifolia
GGTCGCTTCTGGAAAAATAAATAAAATTAAAATACTACATAAGCGACCAACTTTGGTCGCTTATGTAGTATTTTAATTTTATTTATTTTTCCATAAGCGACCAAAGTTGGTCGCCTATAGAAAAAACAGAAAATTAAAATACTAAATAAGCGACCAACTTTGGTCGCTTATGTAGTATTTTAATTTTATTTATTTTTCCATTGGGGACCAACTTTGGTCGCTTAGTTCAGATTTTAATTTTCTGAATTTTTCAGTGGGCGACCAAAGTTGGTCGCTATTTGGCGACCAACTTTGGTCGCTAACAATGAGTGACCACCTGAATACTGACCAGACCATTGTGGTCGCTTTTTGGTCGCTTTTGGACTGATAGGGACCAACTTTGGTCGCTTTTTTCGGTCGCTTTTTACCTGATTTTTAGTAGTGAATTTTCTCGATTTGAGATTTTAATAAACCGTTGACTTGGGACACCATAATAAATATTCCAAGTGACAGCTCTAATTAAATAAATAATCTCATTTCGAACAATATTTATGTATTTAGAAAAACACCATATCCTTCGGAAAGGAGGTATGACAGCAGTGAAACTGGACTTTTCCCCCATATCTGGCTAAATCTATCTCGGTCATATACTTGTGTTGACTCATTAAGTACTAGTTTTGGTTCAGATTAAACCTTTTCTTTTTGGGGTCGGATTTGGGTTGAGGTTATATTTTTGGGATGTAATGGAAGAAAATAACATAGCAGCAATTCATACAGCTATAAATGCAGTGCAAGCACTAGGAAGGGGATTTGATGTGAATTATGATACGAGATTGCTATATAGTAAGGGGGTGGGTGAGTCTAGGGTTGTAGAGATTGATGAAGATCAGCAGCATACAAGGGATCTTTGTTTATATGATAACGTAGTGCTACATAATATTTCAAGGGATATTAAGAATTTTCAGGAAGGCTGGTGGTCGTGATGGTTCTAGTGTTTGAAATTATAATGAGGTACGTCGCCGCACCAAATGGCTGTTTTTAGCTCCTCTCTGTTTGAATTTATTTATGTTAGAGAAGTGTTGGTTTTACTGTTTTGTTATGTCAATCTAGTGATGCTTTGTCCGGTCTTTCTCAGACCCTCCACATAGCGGAAGCTTACAGCTTGTTTGGATGATTATTATATATCGTTTCATAATGTATCGTATCGTATTGTATTGTATTGTACTGTATCATTTGATGATACAATATTTAGATAAAATGTATCATTTGTCGTTGTTTCATGATATCATGCACCAGCAATATAAAGAATAACTTGCAATATTACAAAGAAAAATTATGATACGAGGTAAAATTATTACATTAAAAGATAGGGTAAATGATAAAATAAAATTATTTAATAATAATGAAGAGTGAGATGAGAGAAAAAGACAAGGTAACGACGCGACATAAAGTGAAACATTTCGTAGTTATGTAACAACGAACTTAACGATCCAATACAATAAAATTTAAGTAACAATCAAAACAAGTATCGTATTTAAAGTAACAATACGATACAATACAATAGGTAACAACCATCCAAACAAGCCGCAGTGCACCCAGGGGCGGAGGCAGAGTACGGAATGCGGGTTTGGCGGAACCCAGTAGCTTTTGTTCAAACTATGTATTTGTATTAAAAAATTCATTGAATATGTATAACTTATTAATTTAGAACCTAATAACTTAAAAGGATTACAATCCCGAACCCATAAAGTTCAAATCTTGGCTCCGCCTTTGAGTGCACCGGGCTGCCATTTTAATCTAGGGATGCTTTCTGCTAGTTTCTTTTCCTTCCATTTTAACATTGTTTGATTGGGTACGTTATTTAAGAAAGAAAAGACTTTTGAAACATAAATAATCTCATTAAGAGTGATACAAGAATTTTAAAGTTATATTGTTTTTAAATATAGAATAGTGTAATTTTTTTGGACAAACTAAAAAAAAAATTATGCCATGTAATTTGGAATAAAGGGAGTAATTAATTGGGTATCTATAAGCGCGAGAAAGAGGAAAAGAAGGGTCAAGATGGTAGGAGTTTCAATGACTCTAGCTATAAACCTAAAACCTTTTGTTTTGAAGCAATAGCCCGAGAAACTTCGTGCTGCGGTTGGCTTGTGATGTAAACTGGACTTCTATAGAGAGAGAAGGAAACATAAGATATAGCTCCTTTGGCTCTTTTGTGGATGCCTTGGATGAAGAGGGATTGGAGAGTTTTTGAAGGGGCAGAGACCAAAAGTTTCTTGTCGAAGGAATGTTTTTCTTTCTGTTAAGTTTTGGTGCAAAAGAGAAGAAAAGAAACTTAAGTAGTATGCTTGGTTCATAAGGTTCTACGTTGCAGGGCTTAAATTCTATTTTTCATTTATGCTAGTCATCATTTCAGGTTTGGTAGTGGGGAATACGGTCGGTTTCAATCGAAATAAAGATGTTAGTTGACCTTCTTTTTCTCTTGTCAGCAGGATTAGCCAATCTCCTCGTTTGTAAGGCCCTTCTTGTTAGCATGGATGATTGGACGTGTTTCGTAGAGAAACATATTTTTGTGTAGGTTTTTAACTTTCCGTAAACCATTTGTATACTAGGTCTTTTCCATAACAAAAATATTATTACTTCATAAAAAAAGTTGCAAATAAATGTGCGCATCTTGTAGAGTGTTGACCAACACAATAAGAAGTTCTCTCTTTTTCTTCTATTTTCACCATATGCATGTACTTGCCAAGTCTTCTCCATCAACTGATTTCCAAATGTAGCTCCTGTTTTTAGAAATATTTTGTCACGTCCCAAACTTAAAGAGGCGTGGCTGGCACCCGGTGCCATATTCGGCCCGAACATACCACTCTGTTACTGTAAACTCTTGAGGGGTAACCCTCAACTTAGGCCGATAAGGTCATATTCTGAATCATCTGAAAATAACGTCTCTCTCATATGTGGGGTAAACATACTCAAAAGCTGATATATATATATATATATATATATATATATATATAACTATGCAAGCCGACGAAGCTGCCATGAACATCTACTGATATACAAAATATACAGGACTCGTCTACAAGCCGCTAGAGATGACATCATGGTCGGGACAAGACTTCGACCTACCCATCAAACCTGTATAAAAAAATAGACTCCAAGGTCTAGACCTGGTAACGCCGGGGAAGTGGAGCTTACCAACCAAGTTTATGCTTGGCTCTGTCTACTGGAAAGGTCTATCCAGCTGTCTATCAGGACCTGCAAGCATGAAATGCAGCGTCCCCAAGAATGGGACGTCAGTACGAAATAATGTACCAAGTATGTAAGGCAACAGAGTAATTGAAAGCTGAAATTGAGCTGATAATATAATAATTAAAAGTAACTGGGAGTCAAAGATAATCTGAAGATATGCTTACCTACTAATACTGACTCATCTCTCTCAATATAATAAGTAAAATATCTGTCCGGCCCTATAAGGCTTGATATGTGTAACTGCTCTACCGTAGTAGGCTCGCTCATAGGCGCTCGGCCATACTAGGCTTTGTATCTCGGCCATTCTGGGCTCGCTTATAAGCGCTTGGCCACAGTAGGCTCGGTATTTAACTTACCATCTGATCGGAGGTTGCCCATAGGGGCCTGCCCATCGATTATAGCTCGATGGTGGTGAAAATACTATAATATTGTATATATATAGGGTGTGCTCTCTTGACTGGAAAAAAGAAATACTTAACTGAATATAAAGCCCCGATAAGGGAGAATACTGTAGCTTATGAGACTAGGATAATGTACATAAATTCAGGAATACGAACTTCTCTTTATGCCTCGTTATCAAACACATGTAGTTACAGGATCATGCCAAAATGAAGGAAAAGTTTAGCCTTAACATACATTTACTCCCTTGAGTCCTTAATACCTTCCGAGAAATTCTTCAAACAACTCAACTCAATCTACCACAGCATAAGGAGATTCAAAATCAGTGCTGAGTAAAGGCTAAGTCCGCAACTCAAATTAGTAGCTCGTTTATGTAAATTTGGGCAGCATCTCCCTTGTAACTAGGCCCTCCTCCAATACCATATACCAACAACACCAAGAACACATCAATAACAACATGTATGCATCATTTTCCAACCTTATCTCCCTCACAATATACCACAAAACAACCCACACACCTTACTCACTTTATACATAAAACGACACCCAAAGCAGTGTCAAACAACCTAAAAAATATAACGAAGGCCCTCCTCCAATACCATATACCAACAACACCAATAACACATCAATAACAACATGTATGCATCATTTTCCAACCTTATCTCCCTCACAATATACCACAAGACAACCCACACACCTTACTCACTTTATGCATAAAACGACACCCAAAGTAGTGTCAAACAATCTAAAAAATATAATGACGACCAGCCTACCATTCCGTCATTATGTGGTGTTTCTCCACACCTTTTCTCCTCCAAAACGCAAGAGGCCAACACAAGTGGACTACAAAATAGTCCACTAAAAGTGAAATAAATCGAACTCACGGCTTCCGATCACCGTCCGGTGAGTTTTAACTATTATGAAACTAATTTATCAACCTTCCTTGATATTAAAAGCTTAAATACAGAAATTAGGCATTTTCTTAACTATGAAGTACCTTCCAAAACTCAAACTACAAAGAAAAAGAGAGGCGATATAGCGATGCTTACGTCGTAGGGATCGTTCTAATATTATCGCTTCTTGATTTCGTACCCGGGATGTTAATCTTCTTTGAAACCTTTGTAGAGAGCTTAAGGGTAAGTTTATGGGGGCTCTCGGATCGTGTTCTATGAAAAAATGAAGAGAAAGACGATTTAAAGCCCATATATATCAACTTTTGAAAAGTCAGAGAGGTGCTAGCTTGGCACCCTAGCATTGGCCCTTCTTCCGATGCTTATATCTTTTTATCCGGATGTCGTATGAATGAAAGGTTAAGAGAGTTAGAAACTAAATTATAAGACCTTCAATTTGGTATATAATATGTCCCAAAAATACCTCATATAACACACTAAAGGTATTGCTCAAAAAGCTTTAGTGACACACCTACTTGTCACCTATGCAGTCTGCGCAGTCTCACCAAACTGCAAATATCTATCTACTCCGATGTTGTATCGACAAACGGTTTAATGCGTTAGAAACTAGACTTGTTGATAGTCAATTTGATAGGTAGATCATCCCCTAATTCCAAGTATATTGGGATAAAAGCTCAGCTACATTTGTCCTAAGTTTCAACACAGTTATGAATGCAACTTGTGATGACCTTTTCCAACTTTTGTTCCACAACGCGCTTGACTTCAAAACATAGCACACAAATATCGTACGACTAAAATAACTCATGACATAATCTCCTTATAATGTTAAGCACCCTAGTCTCACCCCAAAAGTACATGTTATAACTTTCTCAACTTGTCGACTTTCGAGGAAACTTATTTTCTTCAATTCCTTAGCTTCTGAACCTTCCAACCCTCTTTGTACTTGTTGTTCATGATCCTCAATATTTGTAACCTCTATAGTTACATAATTAACTTACTTTATGTACTTTCAAAAAGATGATCTCATTTCTGAGCTTACATCAATTGACTTATGACGTACTTTTACGTACGAAAACATGGGGTGTAACTTCATTCCTCCCTTTGGAACATTCATCCTCGAATGTTGGCTGATGCGCTTATCAATCTCATAAACCATAGCTGTTACTAATATTTTATTACTGTCCTTTCCATCTAGGCAACTGTTCTGTGAATAAATCCGAAGGCCAGGGCATTCCCCCCTTTAGGCCTCTTTCTCACACCACGACTTGTTGTCGGAATTCTTCCAATCTCGTAACTGTTGTGACTTTCTGTCATGTAGCCTGTATGACTTTGTCCTCGTATGTGCGCCTACGTGACTCTTATTTCCTTTTTCCTCCAACTTTTAGCCAATCTCTAGGCCTCACTTTGGGAACATATACAGAACTATGACAAGTTGTTCCTCTTGGTATATATAGGTGTACTGAAGTTCTTTGATCGGTACTTTGTCGAACTTATGACTGTTGTTATATCTTTTTTTGTAGCCTTGTATATATATATATATATATATATATATATATATATATATATATATATATCCTTATGGCTTTACTACATCTAGGTAGGTTATACTATACCATAACACTTACTTCGATTTATTATTATCGAGGTATGCTACCTAACTCCAGGTTACTCTCTTGCTGCTTATCCTATATGTATAAATCTAAATCCTTTAGTTATTCCTCATTGTTGTTCATCTTAAGAATGACGGTCTAATCTCATCTCATGCTTTGGAACTTTTACCCGCCTATTATTGTTTCACCTTAATGTTGATCGATAACCTACCACTGATAACTTGAAACCTCTTATGTAATACATTATCGTTGAGGCTCACGTCTCATCGGGTAACATTTGAAGTTATTTGTCTAATCCACCCAGGGACGATACTAATCTTCAATAACCATATTTCATAGCATCCCAACGTGATTCATCTTATGAGGGTATTCTAATCCCATGCAATTCATGAAATGACTTCTCTTTGAATCATTACTCAATCGAAGGCCTAAATGTCATCCTCTTATCATTTATCACAATTACACCCTTATTCTACTACTAGGGTAGCATTCCCTCTTTTCTAAATGCTCCTAGTCTTAAATCCTCCGAGTCCATTAAGGTTGTACTGAGCTTTTTATGACTTACGGAAACCATCAGCTCTGTTTTTTTGATGGGTTTAATCCCGAGGACTTACCTATTCTCGTTACCTTCTCACTTACCTTTTCTTATCCTTACTTCCGTCTACCTAAAACCTTGTCGCTCTACCATACTTTAGCTTGGACCTACACAAATCTATTTATACTACTCGCAACCTTCCTTTAACTTGATAGCACCACAGATTTCCTTATGTTATTCTGGAACCTCAAGCGAGACATCACATCGTCTCTAACTCTTCTTTACTCTCTTAAATAGACCTCTCGGTACCTAGAAACCATACGCTAGAAGATATGCCACTGACAACACAACTATCATCTGTGGATACTGAATCACAGCGCTTCTAACCCTCTATTTGAGGTCTGGACTATTCACAACCTTCTGCACTTGATATCTCGTGCCTACTTCATCTCTACTTTACTTACCTTTAAATATAGCATCGTATTTTCTGTCTCTTTCATAACTACCCTTCCACATAGGTGAAATTCACATCCACAACTTGAAGCTCTACTACAATACTTGCACCTATGGTGCATACACAATCTAGTGGGAGCTTCATACTGACTTCTTATGAGGCTGGTAATCTTCTAACTGGCTTTATCGTAGAGCTGTTATAGAATATAGTTGTTGTACTATCTCTCTTGTACCTCTGATATTAAGAGTGATTCTGCAATGCTCTCAATCACGATTTCTATAATTATCTTGGTAATAATCAAACTCCTAATTTACTTAGCTGATGTAACTCTTTAGATTCCTCTTCTCTCTCAACTTTTAAGTAGACTAAAGCTATCTTCTCATCTGCGACTCAGGGTATTAGTTATTACTTTCTCCTTTGGTGAACTCTATGGAACATCCATAATATAATCTTCTAAAAATTCAAGCCTTTGTCTATGAGGTGGACTCGATTCTTTCTTTTAACTTATACCGGAGTCTCCTATAGCTGTAGGAATGTCAACATATATGCTGCATGGATAATACTCCGAAATCTTAAGTGCATTCATAATGTAACTAACTCTAGGTCATTGATCGAATAATTCCTTTCGTGCCTTCTTAGCTTTCTTTACAATTAAGCAATTACTTTTCCTAGTCGTTCTACCACTTGTTTCATAAGTACTTGACTTATCTTAGTGTCCACACCTATTGGAATTTCATGCAACTTATATGATCTCGAATATTACTTTTGATTTTACTTCCCGTCCCTTAGTGCAAGTGCCACTTTGTTATGAAATGCATACAATATTGTAGTGAGACTGTTGCTACAAGATCATTTCTTCTTTAGGTCACTATGCTTATGTTGAAGCCTTCTTCCTCATTTCCTCAGCTAGTCTTTCGTTGTAGCACTTAGGGAAGATCGTCTGACTCATGTAAAGCTAGGAGCTGTTTACATCATATACCCGACAAAAATTTTGATATACTTACTCGCCTATAATTACCCTTAGTTACTTACCTCTGCGCCCTTGTGCTCGTAGGGTTACTTCTGAACTGAAATTTTGACTATCTCCCCAGTGGAACCCTCTTTTATTTCCGTAATACTTATACGGTACCTTTAACTACTCCAACTCCTATCTGAATATTTCTCATGGATTACGATGTCATATCTGTGACACTGAATTTCCTGTGTTGGGTTTCACTACGTTTATCTTGCATGATCTGATGATTTATCTGAGACCTCTTGTCTAGCCATAACTAGGCTTTTCCTGAATCAACTACTAACTACTTGTCAGTCCATGCTCATATCTATATTATGCGTAACCTCTCTTGGGTGATATCTTTTGTCTTAACTTACCTTTCGCTCTGGCTCCTAATGTAACAAGTGTGCATTCACACTTATTCATCAACAACATCGTGGCGGAAACCCTTATTGTCTTTCCCCGGCATCGCGCTTGCATAATGTTCTAGTGTCGTAACATATTTGTAGGATCTAAATAAATGCAACCTCATTCCTTTCGCCTTTTTAGCACATTCTTTTTTTACTATTCCATAGTTACTTGAACTATATAACTCCGACTTAATATTATATCACACCGTCTTCCCCCCTTTAGGGGAATACTAGCATTTAATGCTATGAAGATTTGCCTATAAATATTTTATCTCTTCATCTTTGGCGTCTTATTGAATGACCTTTAAAGCCTATTCTTCTATTGTCCATTCTGTTATTTCTGTAACGCGATCACTGAAATTCTCTTGATATCAACTATTATCACATTATTCGGTCCCTAATTTTATCTTGTTTACTAGCCCATACTAATTTTTATTACTCCGGGAGTCCAACTTAGCCTTATGGTAATCATGTTGGAGTCACCAACTCATTTCTCGAAATGAGGATCTTATACACTTTTATTGTCTCAAGGCCTGTCACCTCTTGTCTTTTCCTTCACTTGACTATAGACTCTCTCATCTTGTCATATTTTGATTTACCGTTATCACCCATTTATCATACCTTACTCATAATGCTTCATCTCTTCTTCTTCCCCCACTAATATTTCTGTCTATCACATTATTCTGAAAACTTCAACAAGACATTGCTTCACTATTAGCTCCCCTAGCTCAATCCACCAATTTGGATTACTCTAATCCCAGCTGGATCCTGATATCCCATCATTCTCTTAAACTATATATGCTAGCTCCCATTGGGCATAACTGAGATGTGTGTGGCCAATTGTACATACCTTTGTTACTGTGAAAAGTAACTCAGAATGCTTATATTTCTCTGCCTGAATTGTAAATACTGATAATCTTCACTAAGTGGGTACCACGTACCTTTCTTCACCTTGCTCCTTTTATTTGTTGAAAGTTGTATCTACCTTCTGATACTCTTATTACTTTTTACCATTTAGGTAGATAGATATTCATGCCTTAGGGTTCCTTACAAGAAGCTTACACGTCTTAGTACACACATGATATGCTAAAGACCTCACATTTACTCATCATAAGCATGATGCAAAATCGAGTTCTTCTGACTCAACTCCTCCACAACCACATTCAATCTCTTACCAACTGTCTTTCTAGATGTAGGTATCGTTGTATTACGAATACCATAAAATTTAGGAGTTTGAATTCTTACAACTGAGCTCTACCTTACAATCTAGAGTAAGAAGAAAGAGTGACAATCCTAAATGCCTTGTAGCTTCCTGCTTATAAGTGTAGTGCACAACACACCCATAAACAAGACTCTACTTGACACGACTTGTAGACTCCCTAGAACAGAACTGCTCTGATGTCACTTTGTCATGCCCCAAACCTAAAGAGGCATGGCCGGCACCCGGTGCCAAACTCGGCCCAAGCGGACAACTCTATAACTGTAAACTCTGGAAGGGTAACCCTCAACTTAGGCCGATGAGGCCATATTCTAAATAATCTGAAAATAACATCTCTCTCATATGTGAGGTAAACATACCCAAAAGCTGATATATATAATTGTGCAGGCCGACGAAGCCGCCATGAACATCTACTTATATACAAAATATACAGGACTCGTACAATCCTCTAGATATGACTATATCATGGTCGGGACAAGGCCTCGACCTACCCATCAGACCTGTATAAAAAATGGACTCTAAGGTCTAGACTTGGTAACTCCAGGGAAGTGGAGCTTACCAACCAAACTGGTGTTTCGCTCTGTCTACTGGGAAGGTCTATCCAGCTGTCTATCAGGACCTGCACGCATGAAATGCAGCGTCCCCAGGACCGGGACGTCAGTACGAAATAATATACCGAATATGTGAGGCAACAGAATAACTGAAAGCTGAAACTGAGCTGATAATATAATAACTGAAAGTAACTAGGAGTCAAAGATAATCTGAAGATATGCTTACCTTCTCATACTGACTCATCTCTCTCAATATAGTAAGTAAAATATCTGTCCGGCCCTATAAGGCTCGGTATGTGTGCCGTAGTAGGCTTGCTCATAGGCGCTCGGCCATACTAGGCTTTGTATCTCGGCCATTCTGGGCTCGCTTATAGGCGCTTGGCCACAGTAGGCTCGGTATTTAACTTACCATCTGATCGGAGGTTGCCCATAGGGGCCTGCTCATCAATTATAGCTCGATGGTGGTAAAAATACTGTAATACTATATATATATATAGACCCTCTACTCTCTTGACTGGAAAAAAGAAATACTTAACTGAATATAAAGTCCCGATAAGGGAGAATACTATAGCTTATGAGACTAGGATAATGTACATAAATTTAGGAATACAAACTTCTCTTTATGCTTCGTTATCAAACGTATGTAGTTACGGGATCATGCCAAAATGAAGGAAAGGTTTAGCCTTAACATACCTTTACTCTATTGAGTCCTTAATACCTTCCAAGAAATTCTTCAAGCAACTCAACTCAATCTACCACAGCATAAGGAGATTCAAAATCAGTGCTGAGTAAAGGCTAAGTCCGCAACTCAAACTAGTAGCTCGTTTACGTAAATTTGGGCAACATCTCCCCTGTAACTAGGCCCTCCTCCAATACCATATACCAACAACACTAAGAACACATCAATAACAACATGTATGCATCATTTTCCAACCTTATCTCCCTTACAATATACCACAAAACAACCCATACACCCTACTCACTTTATACATAAAACGACACCCAAAGTAGTGTCAAACAACCTAAAAAATATAACGACGAACGACCAGCCCATCATTCCGTCATTATGTGATGTTTCTCCACACCTTTCTCCTCCAAAACGCCATAAAACATCAGTACAAGAGGCCAACACAAGTGGACTACAAAATAGTCCACTAAAAGTGAAATAAATCGAACTCACGGCTTCCGATCATCGTCCTGTGAATTCTAACTCTTAGGAAACAAATTTATCAACCTTCCTTGATATTAAAAGATTAAATACAGAAAGTAGGCATTTTTTTTAATTATGAAGTACCTTTCAAACTCAAACTACAAAGAAAAAGAGAGGCGATATAGCGATACTTACGTCGTAGGGATCGTTCTAATATTATCGCTTCTTGATGTCGTACCCGGGATGTTAATCTTCTTTGAAACCCTTGTAGAGAGCTAAAGGGTAAGTTTATGGGGGTTCTCTGATCGTGTTCTATGAAAAAATAAGAGAAAAATGATTTAAAGCCCATATATATCAACTTTTGAAAAGTCAAAGAGGTGCCAGCTTGGCACCCTAGCATTGGCCCTTCTTCTGACGCTTATATCTTTTTATCTGGATGTTGTATGAATAAATGGTTAAGAGTGTTAGAAACTAAATTTCAAGACCTTTAATTTGGTATATAATATGTCCCAAAAAGACCTCATATAACACACAAAATGTATTGCTCAAAAAGCTTTAGTGACACACCTACTTGTCACCTATGCAGTCTGTGCAGTCTCGCCAAACTGCAAATATCTCTCTACTCCGATGTCGTATCGACAAACGGTTTAATGAGTTAGAAACTAGACTTGTATATCGTTAATTTGATAGTATATTATCCCCTAATTCCAAGTATATTGGGAGAAAAGCTTAGTTACATTTGACCTACGTTTCTACACATTTATGAATGCAACTTGTGATGACCTTTTCCAACTTTTGTTCCACAACTCGCTTGACTTCAAAACATAACGCACGACTATCATATGAATAAAATAACTCATAACATAATCTCATTATAAAGCTAAGCATCCTAGTCTTACCTTAAAAGTACATGTTACAACATTCTCAACTTGTCTACTTTCGACGAAACTCATTTTTTTCAATTCCTTAGCTTCTGAACCTTCTAACCCTCTTTGTACTTGTTGTTCATGATCCTCAATATTTGTAACCTCCATGGTAATATGATTAACTTATTTTATGTACTTTGAAAGATGATCTCATTTCTGAGCTTACATCAATTGACTTATAACGTACTCTTACATACGAGAACATGGAGTATAATATGTTTCTCCATTCTGAACCCTGCCAAACATCACCATCCATTTTTTTTCTTTTGAAACAACCATTAATTTAAATGCAGCAAATCTTGCAAATATTTGTCGGATTATAGTGTTTGGACGCCTTTTTGTACATTTTTACTAGTTTACTTGGTAGTTTTCAAATGTATAATTAGTATTTAGTTCACACTGCACTAGTTTACTTGGTAGTTTGCTAATACTCGTTTTCTCTACTTCAATTTCAAAAAATCTGAATTTTCAACTTCAACCAATGATTGTTTTGAGTTGTAGGGTGGAGATGGATAACAATTGTATACAAAAATAGATTAGATGGATTAATTGGTAGTTCATGTACATCCTAGTCTATGGGAAAGCTGATGCCGACATTTTCTGTAAACCGACCCTAATTATTTCTAGGGAGGGCAATTGAGACGGGGCAGGGTAGTGCAAGGCAAGGCAAACTCTTAATAGGGCGGGGCACGGGAAGATTTAAATGGGATAGGGCAGAGCGGGGCAAAATATTCTTTTTTGAAAAAAATTGATGGGTCAGAACAGGAAAGGACAAGATATGGAGCAAATAGGCTTTCTCCTTCATTCTCTTCGCATTCCAGATTTCAGATTTGTTACAGATATATAGGTACCATGGGAATTTGGATTATCACAATATAGCTTCTATGTTAAATCGTAATTTCCATGCTAATTGACAATTTGCTTATTCGATTCTCATAAACCAAACTTGTTGATTTATATTCGGATTTTCTTATATGAACAACCTTACTAACAGAAATCCAAGCTCATTAAACTTAATTCCTCTCCACTTGATTTTGGTAATTGAATGTAAATTTCAAATCCAAATACTTAATTAGATAACTGAAAAGTGAAAACATGTTCTCCATTTTTTTAAAATTTAAGGCAAATAATTGGCCGCTACGTAGTTATATTTTTAGTAGTTTGTTGGGGGAATTAAATTTTATAAGATTTTTGAGCACTTAACGTAATTTATAAGACAAAAGTGTTAAAATTGGTGTAAAAAGGACAATTTCATTGTTAGTGTATAATATTTGTAGCTAGGTTTTAAAAAAAAAAATCAAACTTTTACAATTATCACAACTGTCCCAAAATGGGCCCCACCCTCTCTAAAAAGACAAAACCCTCCCCAGCTTCCATTCCCGCTCCCAGCCCCCATTCCTCATTCCCAATTCACCAAAACCTACATTTTTCCTCTTCTTCTTCTTCTTCTTCTTCTTCTTCCTTCTTCCTTCTTCCTTCTTCCTTCTTCCTTCTCCTTCTCCTTCTTCTCCTTCTTCTTCTTCCTTCTCCTTCTCCTTCTTCTTCTTCCTTCTTTCCTTCTCCTTCTTCTTCTTCTTCTTCTTTCTTCTTCTTCTTCTTCTTCTTCTTCTTCTTCTTCTTCCTCCTCCTCCTCCTCCTCCTCCTTCTCCTTCTCCTTCTTCCTTCTTCTTCTTCTTCTTCTTCTTCTTCTTTTTCCTCCTCCTCCTCCTCCTCCTTCTTCTTCTTCTTCTATCTTTAATCCCGATATTATTTTTTTACAGATCTTCTTCTTTGATGTTTTTGTTCTTTGTTGGGAAAGATTGGTGAAAAAAGAACAATAATAATTGGAGATTGATCATTACACCAATGAGAAACACTTGATCGTGATTTGCTAAATTGACTTATGCATTATTTTAAGGGAGATATTCAATCTATTTGTCACTATTGGTAAGTAAAGATTAGTGTTTAATCTTATTTTTTTTGTCTGCAGATATCATATTTTTTGTGATTCTTTAAACATACTGTGAGATGTTTAAAACATTCGGTGAGATGTTTAAAATATTCTGTGAGATGTTTAAAACATCCTGATATAATTGTAGGTAGTTGTTTCAAACATCCTGAAAGTCCATTCAGGATATTTCAAACATCCTCTCAGGATATTTGAAACATCTTAAGTATATTCTCAAGATGTTTAAACATCTTCTTAGAAAGTTTGAAATATCATTAAGACGTTTGCAAAAAAATTGATCCATTATACCAATTATTTATATATTTGTGATATTTTCAGGTATTCCATTACAAAATGGTTGATTATATTGTATTGGGAGTTGATTGTCATGGTGAATGGGTGGAGTGCTCTATCCGTTTTACCTTGCATTCGAAGAGTAAACAGACGGTTCTAATAAAGATGCTTAGAGATGTTAGGTATGATGAGTTTGTTGACAAGATTATTGTCAGTTGTGAATTAATTTATTATCCGAGTGATATCTCCATAATTTACATGCATAGCATTGGTGCAAAGCACAAGAAAGTAGCTCCCTTTAAAATAAAGAAGTATGATTGTTTGCTATTATTTGGAAGATAAAAATAGGCCCATTCTAAGGGTATCTGTGGTTGAAAGATCGGTAGAATTTACAAATTCACCTCTAATGGAACAACATGATAGCCATGGATTGGATGATATTGAAGAAGATCTTTTGAATATCAATATTCCAAAAAAGGATCCTTTGAATATGGGTATTCCAAAAACCGAAGAAGAAGGATATGCAAAGTTTCTTGGAATTGAAGGCAACTCACAAGAGGTAGAACCAACAACACAACGCAGCCACAATTATGAAGACAGCACGAAGTTTTATAAGTGTTTAAGTTTCAAAAACAAGTGCGAGCTAGTTGTGTCATTGAAGCTTGCTTCCTTGAAGGCTCCTTTCCGTTTTAAATCAGTGAAGAGTACTAAATATGTACAGTGTCAAATGTGTAGACAACAATTGCAAATGGTGGTCACGAGCCATCAAATATATAAGTACTGACAGATTGTATGTTACGAGGTACAAGAATGAGCACACATGCTGGTCACAACATCTTACAGAAAAGCATCCACACGCCTCAGCGGATGTCATTGGTGAATACCATCCATTCTAAATTTGAAGAGGGCAGAGGTCCATCTAACAAAGAAATTATGAAAATAATTCGTTTAGATTAGGGTTGTAATGTTAGTTATTGGAAGTGTATGAAGGGAGGTCATATTGCAAAGGTTATGGTAAGGGGGACTCCAGAGCACGGTTATGCAATTTCAGATGCGTATTGCTACGCCCTTAGGAAGGTAAATGAAGGAAGCAAGACGACACTGAAGCTTGATAACTGTGGGAAGTTACAGTAATTTTTTGTAGCTTATGAAGCTTAGATTCAGGGGGTTTTGTTTATGAGGAAAGTCATAGCCGTTGATGAGACATTTTTTATGGGAAAGTATCGTGGAGTGTTGTTTCCTACCGTGGCACCGGATTCAGAGAACCATATTTTTTCGGTGGCATTTTATGTAGTAGACAAGGAGTGTGATGCCGCATATGAATGCTTTTTTTGAACAATTTGTTCAGCATACATCCCTACAGTGTTGAAGGAAAATTACAATCTAGGATGATATCTGCTTGATCATAGTGCGTAGGTTACCTTCTATGTCTAATACGCATAAGGGTCAAGAAATCCTCCATGTGCTGCAGGATTAAAATAACTAAATTACTAATCCACATACTAGTACTAAACATCAAACATCCATAAACATCAGTCACAAATCCATTAAGATATTTCAAACATCTTATAGGATGTTTCAAACATCTTACAAAATGTTTCAAACATCTTATAGAACATCTTACACTGGAGCAAGTGAAATAATGAAACATTAGTTTAATTCAAGGGAAATGTGGCTGGTTCTCGTTTCATGATACTATAGACAGGCAACACTTCTGCCTAAAACTTTCTAATAGAGATGCAGAAAATTTTGAACATTGAACTTGCAAAGACTAATTTTATTGTGGATCAAGCAATTCAGCAAACCATACACAATTAATCCTAGAGGATTTTTCAAACGATGAATATGTACCTTATTCTCCAACCAGAACTGAGAATCTTGAATGTTCTTAAAGTCTTCCTAATCGAATATCCCAAGGTGAATTGTATCTGAGGCCCCCTATTTTTGATAAATATCATAAGGGCATTTCTCCTCTCCCAGTCAATCGGTTTATAAATATCAACTTTAAAATCGACTCGACTCTCTTCCTCGTTCTCTCCGTACAAGGCGATGAAGAGTGAACAGTACATCGCCAAGCAAATGCTTGATTCCCCTCCGACCACCGATAGAAAACCACCAGACCAGCACCAAGAAACGAGGCTTCCAAGTGCGCATTATCCCCAACAAGTTTCATCTAAAAACAACAACCCAGCTGCTACAGATCTGCAAGAAACCAGAGCATGCACTGTAACACAAAATCGCCTGGGTACTATCATCAGATCTTCACTCAATTTAGAGCCAAGTCGAGCCATTACAAGTACGAAAAATCTTTCTCCAAAGCCACAAAAATGTCCTCGCCAAGATTTGGAAGCTCTCACCGCTGGAAATGAGAGCATCGTCCACCTAAACTGTCAGGAACATCAGTTGGTCGAACAAGATGATACACAAAACAAATTGACCCAAAACCAAGATAAATTGTTTTCAGCTTCTCAGGAAACTGATTTCAAACCTTCACACCAGAGAACTAGTGAACCAATTGTCGCAATAGTGCAAAAAGAAACATCAACAGTGTTGCTCCCACCATGTGTTCAACAAAATGCGCAAGACATTTCTGAGGCTCAATTGAAGGCTTGGGCTACTTCTCAACAATCTCCTGCCCATATGGAGGTGAGTCGTCAATCAAAAATGTAACATGCACCTCAACAACCTGCTGATCATAGACCTCCCCCTACTGCTGAAGTACAAGTTATAGAAGGTAAGGACCTGTTGCTTCACGTATCTCAAAAGGCAGCAATCACCAGCTCCAACGCTTCCACAAGTATCAGTAATAGTGGAAATGTTAATAGTGACCAATTTCAACCACCTCCTTCAGAAACCGAGACCATCAATAATGGTTCTCTACTGTCAGCTTCTATGCAAAATCAGGCCAAAATACAACCTTCAACATCAACACAAGTTCCCGTTAAGATTTCCTCCAACTTTGACAAGCCAAAAAATTCCAAAAAAGAACCAATGCAATCAAGTAGAGATCCAATACTCCCAATTAATACCACACCACCAGCTCAAGCTACAGCAACCACCACCAAGCCACTTCAGCCTAACACCAGTAACACAAAAAGTAAAACACAAACCAGTCCAAATCCACCTCCCCCTACCATCACTCAATCTTTTGTCACTAGACTAAGAGCCAGACATGAAGCTGAAATTGCTCCAGTACATTTCACTCCACCAGTCAATACCGCAAAACAAGGGAAACCTGCTGTGATTTTCAAAAGAGAAGACTACATCATCAAATTCGCAGAAAGATGTAAGTTCACGGTGGTAGGAAGATTCCTTAACACCATGCCGAGAATGGAGGTAATTAGAAAGAGCTTCATAACCCAGACTGAACTTCTGGTGGTGTTAAGATAGCAAATTTCAATGCTAGAATTGTTTATATTGATCTAGAAAATGAATATGATCATGCCACAGTTTGGACCAAGCAGTACATGTACATTCAAGGACAAATGATGAAGTTGGAAGCTTGGAATCCTGCCTTTAAACCAAATGAAAACTCACCAATTGTACCTATATGGGTCGTCATTCCTGAACTTCCATGGCACTTATATTATATGGAAATCCTAACTCCTTTGCTATCACCTATTGGCAAAGCTCTCTTCTTGGACCTTGCCTATTTTCAAAAAACCAGAGGTAGTGCTGCCAAGATTAAAATGCAGATTGACCTCACTAAAGAGAGACCTACTCATGTATGGTTGTGCTATGATGAGGATGTCAATGGTGAGATCCAATGGCTGGAGATCCAATATGACAATCTCCCAGAATATTGCATATATTGCAAACACCAAGGTCATGCTATCCACAACTGCCAAACTAAATTGAAGAAAGAGGAACAACAAAGGAAAAAAGATGAAGCAACAACTGTCATCAACACTCCACAGCTCTCCAATCAAAATTCCTCCAAACATAGTCAGACAACAGGTCCACAAAAGATAAGTGCAGAACACCAAAAACTAGAGGAACTTCAAAGAAGGGCAGAATACCAAATAGCAGGAGTCTTTCCTTCAAATGATGAATGGAAAATACAAAAGAAAAAACACTTCAAAGGTACCTCACAAACCAACAAGAAACAGCAGTAAATTTATCTACCAAAGCATAATGGAGCACAACTTGCGGCTGCAGCCAACCTGTCATTCAGCAAAGTCACACATCCAGGTACTAGCTCTACTCCTTATCCTTCTGTATCACACCCCCACATCCCCCATGTCAAATCTGTTATCAATAAAGTTACTGGAAGAATGGAGGGTGGTCAGGAGAAACCTAGATCAATACAGGTTGGGGCACCTTGTGGGACTGGGATTCCTAATGTGTTGCATGAGTGTGCAAATGCACAATTGGCTGACCATAGGATGGACCAACCCCTCACCTCTGTACAGATCCTACTTGATAACACAGAGACACAATCAGTTACTACAAGAAAAGAAGACATTTGGGAGATAAACAGCTCAGAAGAAGATATACCAGATCAACACAATGAGGCTACAAGGAGACTCATGAAAGGAAAAGCTCCTGCAGTAGCAGAATTCATCATACAATCACCAAAATCCAAAAATAAACCAAGTCAAAAGAAAATAAAATCCATGAGAAAACAAAACACAGGAATCATCATTAATGAACAAAATGGAACCCCCAGGATCTCACAGTTTCACCTCAAGGTCCATTCCCACAATTACAAGGAAACCTTGAGAGTGTCTCTGCTAAAAAGGCATTATCATTCAAAGAAACTGTGTTTGATCCTTCCTTATCACCACAATTACTGGAGGTTCAAGCTTATGATGATAGAGAAGGAAATGTCTCTCTTCAGTTACAAACCAATACCTCTGTCCCATTGGAAGAGTGCCCTATGAATGAACAACCCCCACAACTTGATGAATACAGACCTATCCTCTCAGAAGATGAGATGAGTGGAAGAATTGAGGAGGAAGGTGACCTTGGTGAAGCATCAGAGGATGACCAACATTGTGACTTCCTAGTGGAGGCCATCAATGGGGAATATCAACATCATGATGTGATTAACAACCATGGTCTATCCCCTAGAGCATATAATCCATCACCAAGGTTTACAAGAAGCAAAGCTGCAAGAAGTAGCACTGCCCCACCAAAAAGCAAACTCCCCTGCCCTTTTTAATGATTAGTACACCCACTTGGAATATTAGAGGTATCAGATCCTCTGGAGCCATTGAGAGACTTAAAATATTAAAACACATCCAAAAACTCTCCTTCATAGCTCTCCTGGAACCTTTCCTGGATACCTCTCACATCAACCACTATAAAAACCAATTATCCATGCAGCATGCTACTTCAAACATCAACAATAAAATATGGATTTTCTGGGATCAGGATTTCTCAGGTGTTGTATTAGATCATGATGAACAACAGATCACAGTAGAACTTAGATATGCTGAGGCTGCTAACATTCTACACATTACTATTATCTATGCTAAATGTACGCCTATACTAAGGAGACCACTATGGGATACTCTCATATCCAAAGCTTTGAATACCACTGTCCCATGGTGTGTCACTGGAGATTTCAATGTGATAGCTTCAATTGAAGAGAAAACAAGTGATATTCCATATCAGGCCAACAAAAGTCTGGACTTCTTGAGCATGATTGAAGATTGTGGACTCACTGACTTTGGCTACTATGGACCTAAATACACCTGGTCTAGTGGCAGAGGTCCTTGCTCAATTGTTTGGAAAAGATTGGATAGAGGACTAGCCAATGACAACTGGCTTGCTATACATCCTGCTACCACCATTACTCATTTGGCTGCTACAGGATCAGATCACTCACCCCTGCTCATGGAATTAAATGTCAGAACAGACAATGCCACTAGATACTTCAGGTTCCTGAATCTCTGGACAGAAAGTGCTTCCTTCCTACCACTGGTTCAGGAAATTTGGAATAGAAGATACAGTGGAAATGCAATGTGGATCTTTCATCAAAAAACCAAAGCACTCTGCACTGCCCTTTCCAAATGGTCAAGGCAGGAATATGGTGATATTTTCCAAAAAGCAAAGGAATTTGAAGAAAAACTCAAAAAAGCAGAAGAAACTTGGGCACAATCTAATAAAGAGACAGATAGAGTCATAGCCCATGAACTCAAGGCTCAATATGTTAGCCACCTGAAGATTGAAGAAGCTGTGCTTAAACAGAAAACTCAGTTGCAATGGTTCAAAGAAAGAGATGCTAATTCCAAATACTTCCACAGCCTGCTCAGAGGCAAAAGAAGGAAACTGTATATCCATAAAATCAAAAATGAAGATGATGATTAGATATATGGAGATGAAGCAATTGGTGAAGCAGCTTGTGAGCATTTCCACAACTTATTCACTGACAATGGGGGAGTAATTAGAGAAGACCTCTTATCCTTCATACCAACACTGATCACAGATTCAGATAATGTCACTCTCAATAAAGAACTTACCATTGAAGAACTCAAGAACATTATTTTTTCAATGAACCTCACCAGTGTTGCTGGTCTTGATGGCCTTAATGGAAATTTCTTCCAACACTGTTGGAAAATCATTCAATATGATCTTTTCAATGTCATAAATGCCTTTTTCTATGGTCAATCACTGCCCAGATATATGACACAGGCATGTTTGGTGTTACTGCCTAAAGTGGAATTCCCTAATACTCTAGCTGAATTCAGACCAATCAGTTTAAGTAACTTCATCAACAAGATTATATCCAAGCTCATAGGTTCCAGATTGGCAACCGTACTCCCTAGAATCATATCTCCTAATCAAACTGGCTTTGTAAAAGGCAGAAGTATTGCTGAGAACATTATGCTTGCACAGGAGATTGTCCAAGTAATCAAAAAAATCAAATGTAGGTGCAAATGTAGTGATCAAGTTGGACATGGCAAAGGCATATGACAGGGTTTCATGGTCTTTCACCTGCATCATGATGAGAAGGATGGGCTTCAGTAAACAGATCATTGATATGGTGTGGAGAACACTATCCAACATTTGATATTTTGTAATTGTTAATGGTACAAGATATGATTTTTTCCACTCAACAAGAGGTCTCAAACAAGGTGACCCATTATCTCCCTCTTTATTCATATTAGAGGCTGAACTGCTTTCAAGAATGCTGAATAATCTCACACATGACCAGTTCTTCAATGGTTTCTATACGGAAAAAGGGGGACCTCAGATCACACACTTGAGCTTTGCTGATGATGTGATCACTTTCACATCTGGGTGTAGGAAATCACTGCAGAAAGTTATGAAAGTTCTTTATAACTATGAGCAGACATCTGGCCAACAAGTCAACAAAAGCAAAAGTCACTTCCTCACTGCTCCTTCTGCCTTTCAATACACAATTAAAAGAATTCAGCAGGTAACTGGTTTTACCAGGAAGGAATCCTCCATCACCTACTTAGGTTGCCCTCTCTACATTGGCAGGAAAAGAATTGTTCACTTTAACATTCTCATCTCCAAAATGGTCGGTAGGATCAGAGCTTGGCAAGGTAGACTGCTATCATATGTAGGCAGATTAACCTTGATCAAACATGTCCTTCAATCACTTCCCATACATCTTCTATCAGCTGTCTTTCCACCAAAGACTGTCCTAAAACAAATTGAAAAGATGGCTGCAAACTTCTTCTGGGGTATGGACAAAGATAAAAACAAATACCACTGGGCTACATGGCACAAGCTATCCTACCCTATAGAAGAAGGTGGTATAGGGTTAAGATCCATACATGAAATTTGTAAAGCAATGGAATATAAACAGTGGTAGTGGTTTAGAACAAAATAAACCTTATGGAGTCAGTTTCTTCTTGCCAAATATTGCAAAAGATCATATCCTATATCCAAAAAATGGAATTATGGGCAATCCCAACCATGGAAAAAGATGATGATCAACAAGAAAACAGCTGATAACCACATCTATTAGAGACTACATTCAGGGAACTGTAGCTTCTGGTGGGACAATTGGCTTGGCATTGGACACTTAGCTAGCATCAAGCAAGAAGGTGGTAGACCTGGCAACATCAAAGTTTAACAACTGTGGAATAATGGACAATGGGACATCCAAAAGCTAAACCAAATAGCACCCATGAATATGATACCTCACATCATAAAAACACAAATTCATTACAATCCCATCTCCCTGATAGAGCAGTATGGCAACTTAATGCTTCAGGAGAATTTATTGTACATCAGCATGGTCTGTTCTGAGAGAAAATAAGCAAATTCTTCTCACCAATAAAATGACTTGGCATAGGAAAATCCCCTTTAAATGGTCCTTTTGCTTATGGAGAGCTCTAAGGAATAAGTTGCCTACAGATGATAGAGTAGCTAAATTTGGACCTCCTACGGTTAACAAATGTGTCTGCTGCAGGAAACCAGGGGCTGAGACAGTGGACCATATTTTTTGCACTGGTTAGTTTGCCAGATTCATCTGGAAACATTTCAATGCACCAGTGGGCATCCAAAGTTATATGCCACCATTAAGACTGACTTTAATAAAATGGTGGACCCAAAAAAGGAACAATGAAATACAAAAACTGGTTTTAGACACAATGCCAATTATAATCTGTTGGAACCTTTGGAAAAATATATGTGCTGCTAAATATGGGGGAAAACATCATCTGTAACAAGAGTATTATACTCCATCTACTCTGATCTTACATTATTGCTCAAAGCATCCTATGGCAATATCAAATGGCCAAGAAATTGGTCTGAGATATACCCTACCATAGAGATGCTGAAACACCATACCACTGTACAGCAGGTCACTTGGCTTAAACCAATCAAGGGTTTTGTTAAAGTGAATACAGATGGCAGTGCTCTAAGCAATCCTGGGAAGATTGGAGCTGGAATCATTGTTAGAGATCATGAAGGGAAATTCATCCATGCAATTTCAAGCCCCCTGGGAGAAGGTACTAGTAACCTAGCAGAAGTTGAAGCAGCGTACATTAGTATCAAATGGTGCATTGAAAATGACTACAATAGAATTTATCTGGAAACTGACTCTAAACTGCTCATTCAATGGCTAACTGGCAAAGCTGTCTCACTATGGACTTTAGACATACGGTTATAAAAGATCAACAATCTGAAACAGCAATGTGAAGAGTTGCAATACTCACATGTTTTTAGAGAAGCTAACTGCCCAGCTGATGCTCTATCAAAATGGAGTCATGAGCTAAGCTCAATGACACATTACAACAATCAATTGGATCTGCCTGCATAAATAAGAGGACAGATATACCTGGACCTTAAAGCCATACCAGCTTTCAGACATAGGAAAACCAAAAAGATCAATTTTCCACTACAGTGGATCCCTGCCAAGTCTGATAGAAATGAATAGTAACAGCATGTGTAAGAGCTCAATGCATACAATTCAAATCACCATCCCACAAGATCACAGAAAGATCAACAGAGAAAATGTCAAACAAGAACACTCATGGAACAGAGCACAATCTGTACTAACACTTCTTGTTTTCCTTGTGTTTTGGCAGTATTTTGCAGGTGCAAGACATAGATCTAACTCACTGCTACAACTACAAAGGCTGACACTAACAGATAGGATGACAAAAACTCTGCAATTGCAGCAACCTTTCTGGCCCTCCTCTCTCATCCTTCCCATCCTTACCACCATCCTTAGCATACAACCACTGCTACCTACACAACACCCCTGCCTACCAGAAGTACAAGAACCAGAAAAGACACACAAAAATAACTAGGACCATAGACAACAACAACACCTTTACCAGCAACATCCCTCCCCAGTCTGGTTTTTCAACCAAACAGCCAGGAAAAACCAAAACATGCCAGAATCCCCCCATAAGCAACATCAGCTCCTTCATAGACTCAACTGGAGCATTCATCCAACACAAATGGCACCCACTACACACAAGAATCTGAACCCAAGCAAGGACTGTGACCAATCCTTCCCTCTAACCTGTTTGCTAATTTTGCAGGAAGACTGGCTTGCCCAGTGTACTACTAAAGGTGTAATGTATGATAATGTCCATCATATCATTACCCTAGTAATATGTATGGCCTCCGGTAGCAGCAACAACAGCAGCAGAAGACAACCAACATCTCAACAACAGCCACAAATCACAAAAACACAGCAGAAACCAACTACATAAGCACAAAAAGCAGATAACTTAGATGGATTCAGGTCATTGTTACAACTGCAATGTGTGGTAGTAGCACTTTCAGTGCTCATCCTATTACAATTGTACCGATTACCATGGAACCCCCTCCATATTATTGATCATAGGATCAACACAAAGTAGTGTTCTCACAAGCATCAAACAGCTAGCACACAGCTCCACATCCTTGTGCAGCCTTCTCACAAGCACCAAGCAGACAACACACAGCCCTCCAGTAGCAGCAACAGCAGTAGCAGAAGACAACCATCATCTCAGCAGCAGCCACAAATCACAGCAGCACAGCAGCAACCAGCTACAAAAACACAAAAAGTAGATGGTTTGGATGGATTCAGGTCTTTGCTACAATTGCAATGTGTGGTATTAGAACTCTTAGTGCTCATTCTATTGCAATTGCAGCAAGCACTATGGACCCTCCTCCATACCACTGATCATAGGACCAACACAATGCAACATCATCACAAACACCACACAGCTAACACATTGTCGTACAGCAGCAACAACAACAATATTAGCAGCAGCAACAACAACAGTAGCAGCAATACCAGCAACTGCAGGAAGATGGATAGCCACTCATCAAGCCATAGATACATTAAGCCATCCAGTCATCATCACATAGAACTAGAGAGAGATATCAAATGCTCAATACAGTCTCATACCCATCTTAACCAATCTCACAGAAACAGCAGACTACTCAGAAGCAGCTGCCTACATAGACAGACACTCAGCCAGTCACCAACTCATAAAATACAGGCCACACACAGAGAACCATGCAAGAGACATCCTGAGGATACAGACACAACTTGCTTACACAAATTTCTCACCATAGTCCAACAGCAAAAGTAGAAACACAGCCACAACTCTCCCAGTAACCACAACCAGATTTCTCAATACTCCAGGTTATTGCTACAATTGCAATGTGTGGTACTAGCACTCTTAGTGCTCAATCTATTGCAATTGCAGCAATCACCATGGTCCCCCATCCACAGTACCACTCACAGGATCAACACAATGCAGCACCTCTACAAGCACAAGAAAGATAACACTCAGCTTCACAGTAGCAGCAGCAACAACAACATCAGCAACACCAGCAGCAGCAGCAAGATGTACAGGTACTCTCCACAGCAACAACTACAGGTCATAGAAGCACAAGAAAAGCAACAAGCTACAGCAACCACATGTACCAAACATTGCCAACACCACTGTCCAGTTACATGGCTCCTTTTGGCTAGCCATCTTCAACTGTGCTTTCTTTGCTATCAATGCCCAAAGCAGAGTTGAAGATTGCCATTACTTGCTATCTGACACATCAATTAGAAGATACTCATTTTTTGCTATAAATAGATCCTATAGCACATGAAGGATACTATTTCAAACCACTTACCCAGTAGATTTAGGAACATATACACTTTTTTGTATAGTTGACCTAGATTCACTTCACACTGTTTTTGTATATATGATTGTCTATCGATGTTATAAGATAGACAATCATTACATCATCATAGGTCTAACCCATCATAGTTTTTTAAGCATACTTGGTCGTCAAGTTTGGATGACCAAGAGTGTACATCTTTTACCGGGAGGTAAGGTTTATGTCCCTCTCCATTTCTGTACACAATCATTACATCATCATAGTTCTAACCCATCATAGTTTTTTAAGCATACTTGGTTGTTAAGTTTGGATGACCAAGAGTGTACATCTTTTACCGGGAGGTAAGGTTTATATCCCCCTCTATTTCTGTACTTTATGTTATATATATGAAAATTAATATTAGGTATATTTTTTAGTGGTTTTAAATATATATATATATATATATATATATATATATATATATATATATCTCTATATATATATATATATGTATATGTATATGTATGTATGTATGTATGTATATATATCAACTTTCAACCTCTCCTCATTAATTGCTATGGAAGTTTCTTCCTTTCCAGTTTTCTTCCTCTTTTTGTTTCTTTTTTTTTTTCAGTGTGAGGATCCTGAATAGCTAGGGGAAGAACCACATATCTCTTTGATAGCTTTTGAACCAAGTCATCCATTGTCTTCTGCATAGAGTTCAACTGATCATTCATAAGGTTCAACTAACGCTGCATGTCATCCCTCCACTTTATTTTCTCCTTTTCCTTTTCCACACAATCAGGCATATGTAAGGACAATGGATACTAGATGTACCCATAACAACACGATCTTTTATTTCATCATCCTTTTTTCCATAGATGCAGCTCCTCTGCCATCATCATAATTAGAAGCTTCCCCCATGCCGTTATCATTATTAAATTGCATTACATCATCACCATCATCGTCATCAACAGCTTCTCCTCCCATTTTATCATCTCCACCAATAGATTTTTCTATTCTATCATCATATCCTCCAACCACATGACTATCTCCAACTTGTGGTGTTTGCAAACTACCCTTCTCTATCTTAAGACACCACCCATATGCCTTAAGATTGTCAGTCCATCCAACTCTTTACTTAGGTTATCTATCATGTCCTCTTTGTCAGGTAAGATAACAAGATTTTGGATGTTTAGGGCTCCATTTTTTCAACCTTTTTAGGGTAAAGAAAAGGGTATACCACCTGGGAAGATAACAAAAAAATTATAAGCAAAAAATATTAGACGCATGCTTGATATTTAAAATACTTTCTGCAGAATATTTCAAAAAACACCCACATGTTGTTTGAAAGATGTTTCAGCCATCATGTGGATGTTTCAAATATCCTGATTTTTGAAAGATGTTTCAAACATCGTGTGGAGATGTTTCAAACAGGGGAAGCTCAAGCACTTCAGTGGCCTAAAGCCAAAATTTATTTGGAGGCTTTAAATTTAAAAAATAAAAAGTGGTTTTTTCTCCTTTTTATTTATTTATTGTTTTAACTGTTTGAGATGTAAAATTTATTGTTTTAGTATTGATTTGTTCTAATAATTCTTTTTTGAATGATAATATAGCCAACCCATTTAATGTTTCTTGAGAATTGTTGATCTAGGTAAGATTTTATCAATGTTAATATTAAAAAACTTTTTTCTGCTGAGACAAATGTTATAGTAACTGTTAATATTATTTTATAAAAAATATAAGCATTTACAAATGAATCAAGTCTTTATATTTGACTGAATATGTCGATTAGAGTATTGTTTTTTACTTGTACTATTTTCTTTAACACTTTTAATTTAGAATATGTCTAAACCATTATAATCAGAGTGACTATTATAGTTAAAAAAATTCAATGTTAAGATAATATTTTTTAAATTCTCGTTATCTAATCATCTAAAATTTTTACCACTAAAATTTTTGAACTGTTAAACTTTTAAACTCCTGGAGGATGAAAGTAGGAAAGAAATAAAAGAAAAAGTATATAATCTTAATTGTCACTTATAAAAATAAGAAAGAAAATATAAAAATTTACAACTATTCATACATCCCATAATAATAATTGTAATATTGATGGTTTATTCACAAATATAACAAAATCATCTTTCCTTTTATATAAAAGTATTTTTTAATACTAAAGGTACTTAGTATTTTTTTTTTTAAGAAAACCTATAAATCTATTATTGTTAAAAAATGGGGCCCCGAATATTTAGGGGCCTAAAGCAAGTGCCTTACTTGCTTTACCATGAAGCCGACACTGGTTTCAAATATCCTGTGGATGTTTCAAAGATGTTTCAAACATCTAATGTATAAAAGATATTTCAAACATTAAACATCTATCAAAATGAGCCTTACAGACGGTCTTTGATTTGAAATAGATTAAGCCTGTCTTCTTCTACTTTTTCAAATAGCCACCTCCTCATCCTCGACAATATTCTCTCTTTTGGATAGTCTTTTAGCCCCGCAATTGAGGTATGGCTTCAAATACCCAAGCCTACATTGTGTAATAAAAGACTAAATAAAAATTTATATAAATAACACTAAAATAGAAGTAATGAACAAGATTTATTTAGTTAGCATGAAAGCCCATGGAAATCCGTAGAGGTTATACCTGTCACCCTTAGATTGTTGACACTCTTTCATATCTTTCATAAGATAATCAACAGTCAACCGGAACTATTTCGACCCATGGATAATTATAGAAAGCCTCTTCTATGGAGGCCAATCTAACTGTAGTTTCGAACACACCACAGTTCGAATCCTTTGCCAATAAAATACAGTGGACAAACCAAATCAAGCATAATGCATACTTATATTTGTTTATTTTTTTGGATTCAGATTTGATCAACTCAAACACTATTTTACCAGTCACAGACCTCTTTTCCTTTGGCAATAGGTTTCCACTAGTCTTCACCATCAAGAAGGTACTTTTGAAGCTTCGAATTCGTGTAAGAATGTCCACAGTTGAGTCTACCCATTATGGCGAACTCACGAAGGCCGAAGTGAACTGGTAATCTTTTATAATCAAACCATAACTCCTGGATCTTCTCACACGATACTCTACGAAGTAGAAAGCCATGCACTATAGATGCTTGAAATAGTGGCCTCTCAGGAAAATCCAAAAAGTGCCTGAAAGGACTACTCCTTATCTTGTTTTCGAGGCCCTCATCCTGCAACAACTTTCGGAACTCGCCTGTCACGACCCAAAATCTACTATAGGTCGTGATGGCGCCTAACGCCGCCGTCAGGCAAGCCAACATTAGTTCATCAATTTAATTATTCATTTTATTACTTTCGAGGTCATAGTCTTCATTACTTAAATAGTATAAAATAAAATTTACAGGGTAAAAAGATAATAACTACGTGAACTACAATAACGATCAACCAGTAGGAACCCCCAAGACTCCGTGTCACAAGTGCAAGAGCATTTCTCTAAGGAGTACAATAGTAATACAATAGCTTTCCCTAATGTAGCAAGACAGGAATAAATAAACAGTACAACGGAGACTCGGTGGACTGCGATGTGTAGCCTGGAATGCAGCTGACATAAAGTCCCCTCAACAGGTGCGCCTACGCGCCAAGGTGATCATCACATGAACATGTCAGTTCCTGCACATTTAGTGCAGAAGTGCAGCATGAGTATGTAAATCAACGCTTACCCAGTAAGTACCTAGCCTAACCCCGAAAAAGTAGTGACAAGGGGTCAACATCGACACTTACTAAAGGTCCAATAAAACAATGTAATAAAAACATAAGCAGATGAAGCATACGACAATGATGGAGTAAAATCTGTAAGCTACATAATCTTCCAATTACTTCTTTTAAAGCATGAATTTCTAAATCTTGTATTCTACCTTAACAGCTCAAAAAATGGCAAGTGTATCAACTAAATAAGGAGTGCCATATAAATGTTGGTCATCAGTGGAAAGATTAGCTCGTGAATATTCAGAGTACTAGCGACATAACGCACGATTGTGCCGAGGTCGTTTGGCCCGTTCTAGAATAATATGTACACTGTCGAGGATCGAGCGGCACGAACCATAGATGCATCTATATACAGCTGAGGCGTTCGGCCCGCTCCACCAGAAAAGGAAGGAAGTTACCGAATCACGAGACACATGTTTATAATACCGCACCTGAGCACAAAATGAATATAATCTTTACTGTTCCTCAAATAACTCGCCCACAACTCAAAGTGTAAGGGCTTGGCCTAGTGTACATATATTTATTTCTAAATCAATTTCATTTATGACATTAATTAATTAAGCGATCAGAACAAATTCAAATAATTTAATTATACATGATAAAGTCCTAAGTCTACCCGGACATAAACATGATTTAGCTACGTACGGACTCTCATCACATCGTGTGTACGTAGCACCAACAACTGTTGAACATAACAAGAAATATCACCTAGGGGGTAGTTTCCCCCTCACAAAGTTAGACAAGAGACTTACCTCGCTCCGAAGTTCCAAAACCGGCTCCAAGGTCCTTCTAATACCTCGAACCAAAGCCCGTCGATCTAAAACTATTCAAACAATGTGCAAACCAGTCAATATATATTCTAATACCCATATTTTAATCAATTAAAATAATTTCCAACTCCGCTCGAAAAGTCTATAAAATCAATCCTCGAGCTCACATTCCCGGATTCCTAAAATTTTTGAAGGTAAACTTTAACCGTAACACCACGAACTCAAATATATAATTTATTCCTAATTCCATGTCCAATTTCATGATTAAATTCTAAAAAATACCAATTTTTAGGTTTTCTATCAAAATCCCAAATTTCTACTAATTTTCATGTTTAGATCCACATATAAACCTTGTATTAAACTTGTAATTGGTGGGAATCACTTACCTTGTGTTGCTTAATGAAAATCTCCCCTTGAAGCTCTCCAAAATCGCCCCAACCAAGTAAAAAAATGAGGGAAATGAGCAAAACTCCATTTTTAAAACAATCTGCCCAGCCGACTTTCCGCATCTGCGGGAAATCCCTCCCAGGTGTTGTTCCCTTTAGGCCAGGCGAAATCCGCTTCTGCGGACCACTTTTTGCTTCTGCGCCACCGCTTCTACGGTCTACCACCCACTTCTACGCTTCCGCACGTGCGAAGAACATCCGCTTCTGCGACCCCAGCTGCCCCTCTCGTCTTCCGCTTCTGCGGAGCTTGCTTCGCATCTGCAGGCTCGCAGATGCGGAAATACACTCACATCTGCGGCCATCCCATCTTAGTCCAAATGTTGCTTCTGCGGCAACAGTTTCGCTTCTACGGTTCCGCACCTGCGGCCAAAACCTCGCAGGTGCGGTTACACCAGATGCCAGCTGCTTCAGCCTTCCTCCCAAGTCCAAACTCGATCCGTTTTCAATCAGATTCTCACTGAGGCCCCCAGGACCCCGTCCAAACATACCAATACCTCTCAAAGTACAGTAGAAGTTAGTCGAAGCCTTAAACCACGTCAAACAACATCAGAATTACAATCGACGGCCAAAACCTTTCTTTCAACTTTTCAACCTTCAAACTTCGACAAACGCGTCTGATTCTTATCAAAACATTCCAGAATGAAGCCAAACTTTGCACGCAAGTCATAAATTACAATATGAACCTATTCCAAGGCTCGGAATTCCAAACGGGCATCAATAACATTAAAATTCACTTCAAGTTAAACTTAAGAATTTCTTAAACTTTTAAAATACCAACCTTCCATAATAAGCGTCGAAATGCTCCCGAGTGGTCCAATACTCAACCCGAACATACACCCAAGTTTGAAATCATCATATCAACCCATTGAAACCTTCAAATTACGATTCTGAGGTCGTTACTCAAAAGTTAAACCTTAGTCAATTCTTCCAACTTAAAGCTTGCGAAATTAGAATTTTCTTTCCAAATAAACTCTGAACTTCCTGAAATTCAATTCCAACCACACGTACAAGTCATAATACTTGAAGTGAAGCTACTCAAGGCCTCAAACCTCCGAATGACATGCTAGAGCTCAAAACAACTGGTCGGATCGCTACATCATCCATATCTGCTAATTCTAATGAGGATCTCACTATGATCTTCTTGTTGAAAGTTTCATTATCATCTAAAAATGTCCTGTATTTTAAGGGTGGAAGTTTCGATCGAAGCTTTAAGATTTCAATCTCGCAACTGTCAAACTCATCTTCAGGCATCTCATCCTGTACATGATTTAAAGGTATTGATTAATCAAAGGCACAAGAATAATTAATTTAATAACTATAAAGATCTCTTTACAATCATGTTTAGTGAAACATCCTAGGAATATTTCAAACATCCAGACAGAAATTTTAAACATCCATAGAAATGTTTCAAACATCCATAGAGATGTTTGAAACATATTAAGCTTACCTCAACGGATTGAGAAGGTGCATAATTATTCTTTCTCTTTTTTCTTCCTCCTCCTCCTTCTTCTTCTTCTTCTCTGGAAGTTGCTTCTTCTCTTGAAGCTTCTTCCTCGGTATTTGCTACTATTGCTTCATCATCAATATATGTCTCCTCTTCTCCTTTATCAATTGATGTCTCCACTTTTGATTCTTCCTCATCAACATTTGTTTTTTCTTCTCTTACTTTCCTTGTTTCCTCTTGTTCTTCCTTTTCTGTTTCCTCTTCTTTTTCTTTCTATGTTTCCTCTTCTCTGGCATTCCCTCCTAGTATATTCTTCGGTCCTCTTTATTCTCTTTCTCATTTTCCTCTTAATTTTCGTTCTCTTTTTCTTCTTCTCCAACATTCCCTCCTTCTACAACCTGAAGAGGTTTGGCTTCCACTTTAGCTACAATTGATTTTTGTAGCTCATCCTCCTAAGATGTCTTAATTCTTTTGTTAGATCTTTTGGAACGGATTTATCTCTTCCTCTTCCACCTGTCTTTGACACACGTCCCTTTGCCATTTTATCTGCACACACAAACCAAGCAATGACCATCAATAAAATAAATAAATATTTTGTTTCCAACACATAAAACAATAAAACTATAAATATTCAAGTGTTCTTTGGTGATACATCTCAATGAGATGTTTGAAGCCTCATATAAGATGTTTTAAACATCTCAACAAGATATTTCATTCATCTTACTGAGATATATCAAACATCTCTAAAGGTGTTGCATTGAATGGTCACACAAAATTGAGCTTAAGAGGCAAAATTAATTTTTCGCCATCTACAAATGCAAAGCAAGATATAGTAATTTAAGTTTCTAGCTAGTTAGATGGAGTTTGAAAGCAAGCTTGCAATGTTCATATTATAGTTCCCCAAACTTCTTTATCTATATATCCCTATCAATGATTTTCTTAATCGCTAAAATAATCAACTATCTCATTGTGATAATTAGGTATCTTTTGGTGAAACATCTCATGGATTGTTAAACATCCTTACAGATGTTTCAAACATCTTATATAAAGCTTCAAACATCTTAATGAGATGTTTCAAACACTCAGCTCAAAATATCATTAACCAAACCCAGATAAACATTGCAATAACTTCACAACATATAACAACAATAATAACAACACGAATATTTAACAATATCTTAAGATGTTTGAAACACTCAACTGACTGTATGAAACATCTGAGCAAAAAAGTGTTCCACAAACCCAAAATAGAGCAATATAGCTGTTTCAACATCATAACAACAAATTTTATGGGCATGTGGAACAACCACATCAGTGGCTATAATTAAGCAACATAAGAATATCAAATTTTCAGTCAAAAAAATTAACTACACAACAACTCTAGAATTTAGGCACAAAAACTACACAACAACAAAAAGATACAAAAACACCCAATAAAATCAATTTTGGATTGAAATAAAAAGTTTAGGGTTTATCAATATGGTAGAAAAAAGAAGAAGAAAAACTTACCTTGATGATGGAATCTCGACTTCAAAGCAAATTTGACCGGAGTGGAGCCGATTTTTAAAGCTCTATAGTACTCTTGTATTTGGAGATTGAATTTGAGAGAAAAGTTAAAAAAAATTGGGGGGAAATCGTGTGTGGTTTTGAAAGGGGAAGAGAGAAAAGTTGGAAAAGTTGAAAATTCGTGTCAGATTAGAAGATGAATTTTTTATTTTTAGTATTTTAAATTCTACCCCAAACTTTTTTATTTCTAATTTGACCCAGACCACCCCTAATCTTTTAATTAGTCAACCTTTTATTAATCAAAAAGGGTGTCCTAAATACTTACACAACACTTGAGAAGTCTTTTTTAACACATTTTTCCATAGTTTGTTAATTGAATAAGAAAAATATGGGGTAAATTTCATAAATGGTCATATAATTATGAATTTTTTCACTAAAGTCATATAATTATGTATAAAAATGATCGGTTAACCGAAACTAATTGCATTCGCTAGACAAAAATATTGTGTGTGTATGTGTGCGCTATTATATTTTGGAGCGATTAAAAATATATATTTTTCCTATTTTAATTGAATTATTATTTATTAGACTGAAAATAAAAAAAATAAAAAAAATAATGAAATTACTACCAAATATAAAATACTTTTACTGACATGTCAATTTTAAATAAATAAAAAATAAGGAGAAAAAAATTGAAAGAGCATCTACACGGAGTGAGGCTTAATAGGGCGAGCCAGGGCAAAAATTTGGAAAAAGGCTAAACGGGGGAGGGTAGGGCGAGTCAAAATCTTAGTGGGTCAAAGCTTGCCTTGTCTTGCCCTGCCCCACCCCGCGCTGCCCTAATTGCCATCTCTAATTATTTCTGTCTGTTCAATTCGGACCTTCGGGCATAAAAAGATCCTCATTTGATAACACCGAGCAAGTTTGTAACATTCCAAATAGGACGAGTTTATCTTTCCTTTGTACCATCACTGATACCAACACAAAAGCAACATAACAAGAATACAAATTAAAAGATTAAAATATAGATATTTAGTAGAGAACAAATTAAGAAAATTAAAACATTTGAAAAATAAATACTCAATCAATTTAAAATTTAATTGACCAAAAAATATAGGAACAATCCTTGCAAGTTTACCTTAATAAGTTTAATCGCCAACAACGGAATTTAGCCTCATATTCACAAAAGAGTTTTTCAAGATATAAATCAAAAACTAGTTCTAAAACGAGAGCTTTATGCCATTTATACTAGAGAGCTAAATATTACAAATACCATCACTAAATATTATATAGTCTTCAATTATTGGCCAAATTACACATATAGCCACCCTAATATGAAAATAGCCTCCACTTGGAATCCAATGTGCTCGATGAATATCTAAATTTATATCTATTAGTCAAGTTCAAAGATGTCCCTCACTAACAGCGAGGCACTTAAGACGACAAAGTTGTCCTATTTCAAATAGTTCAGGGATGTTTTGGCCTTTTACCTTTGAAATAAAAAAACATAGTAAGAAATTAGTCTTTGAGATTTATTTTGTGGAAAATCAAGTTTCATTTCAATGTATGAAAATTATGTGCCATTAAATGAAACTCGATATGCAAGGAAATGTCGCTACAAACTGATTGGACTAATTCTAGTGCTGGAAGGAGAACTTTCCACAATCACATAGGGTGGTTTGAGATTGCGAAATGACTCATCCTAAGCTCACAACATACTTAATGTTGCAATCAAAGCAAGGGCTCCACGATGGCAACAAAAAGGAGAGCCCAATGCACAAAGCATTTTATAGGGTCCGATACAGAGCGTAACCCATCTTAATGCAAGTATTAGTGAATGCTTTCATGGCTCAAAACCGTAACTTATAGGTCATGCAGAGATAACTTTCTTGTTGCTCTGAGGCTTCCCTCCGGTTATTGCAACCTTGACATAAATGTATGCACATTGAGTCGTGACCAGATTTCAGTTCCGGGGGAGCTTTTTGGTTTTCCTTGAATACACTTAGATGTAGGATAAAGTTATAACCACTAAATTGCAACTCTAATCGCATACTCGTGCATCCTAACTCCTAAGTCCAACCAAAATCTAAGATCTTCTCATTTCAAGGTCGAAAGTTGAGAGTTCTTTACTAGAACGGATTTAAAATGCCAAAGGAAAAAGAGATTATGAACCAATATTTGAAGAACTGTCAGATTAAGAAAGGAAGGAAATAACAGAGAACAATCATTTGCAAGTCGTAGTTTAATTTTACCATGTAAAAACAATCCGGAATCTGTCTTATTGAAATGTTTCTTGAAGCATATAAGCCTGATTCCTGATAAACAAGATCACTCTCATAGATGTTTTTCTACTAACAAAGAAGTTTATTTACATGCGAGATTATTGCTCAAGAACAATGTCTATGCTTCTTGTTGCGTCAATGCATGTGTATCAAAGTAAGAGATGGCGACAGCAGCATGGGGAGCTGCTCCCAAAGGAAGAACCTCTTCATTGACAGTGAAGTAGGGGGAGTGTATATCTTTAATAGCAGATGTGATAGTTTTATTTTGCGTCCCAATGCTGAAGAATGCGGCTGCCATCTTCTGGGAATAGAAGCTGAAGTCCTCTGCCCCATTGAAATAGGGTCAATCAGCACATTTCGCTCACCAAGAAAGACTTGTCCAACTTTTCTGATATGCTCATACAATTTGGGATCATTTAGAGTTGGTGGATATGACCTCAGTGATAGAAATAGGCATATAAACGCAACGGAAGCAATCACCCAAGACCAAATAATCTTACATGTAAACTAGATAAATATAATCACTAACGAGATAGAAATACTAACCTCTTGAAGTTACTGCACAAATCTTCAATGATATTCACGCTATCCAGGTCTACGGTCTTCTACTGTGTGTCCTGAATTTCTACCGAACGTGATACTTGAGTGGCAAGTATTTTTTGTTCAAGAAAAATAGTACCTTTTGTGAGTTTCTCGGCAAAAACCAGAAGCTAACCTTTTTTTTGGAGTAATTCTGCTTCTTACACGTTTTTTAGTTTTTGAAAACCAAAAACAAAAACTGTTTTTTTCTTTGCAAAAACAGAAGCTTTTTTTCTTCTTACGTTTTTGTTCTTTTAGTTTTAAAACCTTTTCACGTTTTTTTGTTTTCTTTTTGGTTTTGGTTTGAAAACAAGACTAAAAACCTTTGGAGTCTTATTCCTCCTAAAAAACATGTAGCCAAAAACGTGTAGGAGTCTACTACGCACCAAAAATGTGTAGCAGTCTCCTAACCCACCAAGGATACTATTTTCTTATTTAATTTCCTCGTTCTAGAATATTCAGGCACAGTAGGGACCACAGATTTAATAACGAGGCTTCCTATTGTGGTATTAATTCAGAATATGAATGAATTAATCCTACCACAATAAATTACAATTTATTCCACTAGAAAATTATAATTGCACTCCTCAGTTTAATTTCGAAATCATTCATTAAAACTTATTTAACTCCCCGTGTTAAGATTACAAATACCAATCAGATAAATTAAATTACTGACAATTTAATTTATCGACTAATTTAATCCTTTATACTTCCGCTTAACTTATTTCATGTGACGGATACAAAATCCACCTGCAGGGTTTTCACATGAAAACTTTCAAGCATCCATAAAGGGGTATCATCAATCTCAATGGTCAAGACACGGATTCTATTAACTAATTATTATTTCACAAATGCACTTTGTCATTATTCAATTTACCAGGAATACATTAACTCGCAGTTGAGTCGTACCTTTTAATAAATCAAAATAATGAACGAAGCACATTGATCATAATAATTATATCAAGATTAAGAGTATAAGAACATTCAATGAGCTAGAGAGGTAGTTTTATATATTCAGTACAAAAACACTTATCTCTACTTGGTCCGTTCAATACACAAAAATGTACTAGCATAAGAAGTCGGAACTGAACCATTCCCATAATCAAGATAGATTATAATTTAATCTTATGCTACAATCATCAAGATGCTTTGCCCAGTTTCATCTTTGATTGTGAACATTAACTTTATAACTTACAAGAACCGACAATTTAATCTTCCGCGCATGAGCTAAAGCTCCATACACTAAATCGTCTACTATATAAGTAAAGGGCACACATATGAACAAATGATCTATTTGAATTAAGACTTCATTGAATTGAATAAATAAACAATTGTTCCAATAAATAAAACATAATACTATAATCAAACCACATGGTTAATAGTATATTCTAACACTCAGTTCCTCGACGAAATTAACAGTAGCCGAACACAGATGTACAGCTGCTCGAGTCTCTATCACCTGCGAGCAGTATGTATTTGCAGTTTTACTTGTCTATAACAGTATGGTTGCACAAAACAATTTTTAAGATATAGAAAACAAGATCTTGATAGACAACTGGAACATAGACATACCTCTTTGATCCTCCGCTGAAGATAGGAATAACCTTCTGATGTCATGAACCGAAATGTTCCACCAAACCATACACTTGCAGGGATAACATTTCCAGCTTGACCGCCATCAACAAGTCCAACAGAGACAACCTAAAAATCAACAGAGAAAAGATGTTCAGAGAATTTTTTACCTGTTTGGAAACAAAAGGGACAATATGTACCCTAGGCTCTAGAGGATCAGTTTCTCGAGAAACAAGTTGTTGCAATGCAAGAACTACCATAGAAGCAGCTAGGATCGGGTCTCTAGTTTTATGTGGGGCTGCTGCATGTCCGCCTTTCCCTTGTATCGTTGCTTTGAACCTGCCTGAGCCAGCCATGATAGGACCAGGTCGAGAACTGATAGTACCAACGGGCATAAATGGTGAGACATGTAAGCCAAATATTGCTTGAAACCCGTTTAGTGCCCCTTCTTCTAACATATAGGAGGCACCACCGTAGCCTTCTTCTGCTGGTTGGAAGACGAGCTTTACAGTGCCCTTCAGTTTAGAATGCAGGTTACACAAATCAATTTCTGAATCAAATTAAGAGCAGGAAAGGAAGGATGTAGGCAGTTCATCTCAAAATAATAATAATTCTTCATACTTTCAACTTATCCATTGTGTTTTGAAACAATCTCGCTGCTCCAAGCAGCATGGTGACATGAACATCATGGCCACAGGCATGCATTTTGCCATTGATCTTGCTTTTGTGCTCCCAATCTACCAATTCCTTCATAATGTTGCTTCTATTCAATACTCAATGAAGCAATTCTTTCTAATGACAAAAACAGTTAAACAAAGTACAGGAAGAAGCAAGCAAATCATAAAAATTAGAGCAAATTTTATAATCTTTCCTTTTCTTCACCGAATAGAGGTAAATTGGAAGTTTGGGGGGTGGTTTTGGGAGGAGGGGGGGAGGGAGAGAGAGGAGGTCACAGATGCACAGGGAGAATAGTGTGAGTTAGAAACACTGCTGTTCCGAGTAATACTCAGCAAATAACAAGAGCTATCGATCTGTAGAAACAAGCTAGACTCACATATTTTGAACTTTTTCTCCAATCCACCATCTATATCTATCTCTACTTCCTAACTAGTGAATGGCACCATTGATTTCATAACAAACTTAATATATGACAACTATTGTTGAACACAATCGATTGCTCACAACTTGAGAGTTTTATTATTGAAAACTCAAGAACAACTTTGATCTTACAAATATTTTTCTCACAATTTTTTCTTACTCACACTTAGCAACTTATTTGTTGCTACACTCTTATTTTTGCTCTCACTCTCCTATTTTGTTTTCTTTGTTTTTGCTTGGATAGTTTAGCAAATGAATTGCCTCCTATTTATACTAGTTTCCTAGGGACTAACTAGCAAATAAAATTTATTATACAAGTCCCTCTATATTTATAAATTAGTCCCTAACCTAGAACTTTCTTCCAACTACCTAGTTCTAAAATTAATCTAGATAAATCTTCTCTAGATTTTTCTCCTAGATTTTTTATCTTTACATTATCTAGAAGACTTCTAGAATTCTCTCCTAAAAAAATCTTCAAATAAAGTTGGTAATGCTTAATTTAACACTCCCCCTCAGTACCAACTTTATTTGTTCTAGCAACCATTCCGAGTGCTTCACGAAATCTCGTAAATCTCTTGTTATCACTACTAAAAATCAGGTAAA
Source organism: Nicotiana obtusifolia (assembly GCA_002018475.1). Taxonomy (NCBI): domain Eukaryota; kingdom Viridiplantae; phylum Streptophyta; class Magnoliopsida; order Solanales; family Solanaceae; genus Nicotiana; species Nicotiana obtusifolia. The sequence goes on from MCJB01051764.1 coordinate 40,179, forward strand.
AAGCGACCGGAAAAAGCGACCAAAGTTGGTCCCTATATGCCTAAAAGCGACCAAAAAGCGACCACAATGGTCTGGTCAGTATTTAGTTGGTCACTTTCCAATAGCGACCAATCTTGGTCGCCATATAGCGACCAACTTTGGTCGCCCAGTACAAAATACAAAAATTTAAAATCTGCCATAAGCGACCAACTTTGGTCGCTTATTTGGTATTTTAAATTTTCTGTATTTCTGAATAAGCGACCAAAGTTGGTCGCCATTTGAGAAATACAGAAAATTAAAAATACTGAACAAGCGACCAAAGTTGGTCGCTTATTCAGTATTTTTAATTTTCTGTATTTCTCAAATAGCGACCAATCGCTTTTTTGCAGATTTTAAATTTTTTTTTTTGCATTTGGCGACCAACTGTGGTCGCTATTTGCTGAATCAGTTTTTTTTAAGCAAAATGGCGACCAACTGGCGACCAAAGTTGGTCGCTATTGTTGGTATATTTTTTCAAGAAACTGGCTGTTTTGCCAGCTACACCCCCTGTCAGTTTTACCAAATTCCTAAAATATGCATTTGAAACCATTAAAACAACAACAACAACAAGAACTACTGCATCAAACAACAACGATACTAACAACTACAATAAACAACACATTAAACAACAATATTAAACAACAATAAGGTTTAAAGTTCAAATGAACTTATACATTATATAAGTTGTTATTACAATTCAAGGTCAACTCATATCTACATCATCATCGTCATCGCCGGATGAATTGCCATCATCAGACTGACCATCCGGCGATGATTCCCGTGATCGGGGAATAGGAAAAGCGCCAGAAGCCAAGAGAGATTTGATCTGCTCTTGTAGAG
>MCJB01051765.1:0-13223 GCA_002018475.1 Nicotiana obtusifolia
AGCCCGCTATGTTCCTCGGAGTTCTCAGTTAGCCACAGTTCCCATTGTGACCGCCCAGCTCAATCATCATTACCATCATCGTTGTTACATACAATCACACACACATATGCCTCCTCGGGCTCATAATTATAACATAACTTTTTTTGATTGAAATTATATTTTATTAATAGCTTAACAAAGATTTACATATGAGGGGGACATAAACCTTACCTCGCCAAAAAAGTACATGTATCTAGTCGGTTTAAAAAGTCGACTAAAGATACTTTGATAGTAGGTAGTGGGTCCTCTACAAAAAGGATGTAAGAAAAGGTCATGTTCTGTTATACAAAAAGTATGTTCCGAGATGGTGTTGATTCCTTGTTCTTTTGTCTGCAAGCTTGATTCAGGTCTTCCTTTGTCCATGCATGTAGATTGGTCTTCTGAAGGGGATGGGATCGATTTTTTGGTTAGGGTTTGCAAAGTTTGGGGAATTTAGGGTTGTTGCTTTTAGGATTTTGGTGTAATCTAGTGGTTGGGATGTGATTATAGGTGTGTTTGTGACTGGGTGGGTGTTCGTCAAGGGCTGGCCAGCCGGATTGTCACCGGCCGGCGACGCCATTAGCGTCGGTGAGGACCTTCGATGAAGACGAAGCTTTTCACTCTCCTGTCGTCTCACTCAACGAAGACAAAGACGAAACTTTACTCTGTGGTACTTTATTTTTGGGTATTGTTGTGGAGTGTTTGGTTTGGGTGGGAGATGGCCAGCTCGCTGGTCTCGCCGGCCGCCGTCGGCACCGGCGAAGGAGCTTTTGTCTCCTCTTGGTTTTGTATCGCCAGACACTCTCTTTCTATCTCTAAAAAATGACCGTTGAGCACCGATACACTTCGATCTCAGGTCGAGACGCTTACCTCGGATCGTGATATTTTGGTCAACGAGCTGCAATCGGCAAAATCGGAGATTGCCACGTCCAAAGCTAATGCCGATGATCTAATAGCTCAATATAGGGCCGATGCCGAGGCTGCCCAGGAGCAATCAAAGATTCTGGTCGAGTATACCAAATGCCAAACCCGTCTTTCTGTTCTCGAAGAGTTACAAGCTCGAGGCTTCAATCTATCCACCGAGGTTGATGATGCAGCAAGGATCGAAGCCGATGCTAGAAAGCGGGCCTTCCCAGAAGAAGAAGAAGACTCTGAAAATTCTGATTAATGTCATCTATTCTATAATATGTCTTTTTAGGGTTCTCACTTTTGTAACATACTTTGCTTCACATATATGAAAGATTTTCTATTATCTCCCTTTCTTGTTCGGTCTACTCTGACTCTCTGATAATTCAATTTGTAAAATTTTCTGCCCTTCAGGCTTAGTTAAGACTTAGCTTATTTCTTAGCAGATTTTCCCCTTTCAGGCTTAGCAGACTTAGCCTAAGCCTCGAAAGGGGTCCGAAGTTTGCCTTAACAGGTCTTATTCCTTTTCAAATTTTGTTAATTCAACGTGGCCTTGGCCTATTAAGAAATCAGAGTTTTGCCTTAACAGATTTCATTTCTCCTCGAGTCTAACTTGATTTGGCCTTAGCCTTTTATAAATTGGGGTTTGCCTCAGTAGGTCTTACTTCCCTTCAAGTTTCATTAACTCGATAAGACCTTGGCCTTTTAAGAAATTGGGGTTTGCCTTAACCGGTCTTACCCCCCCCCCCTTCGAGTTTTACTTGATTCGGCCTTAGCCTTTTATAAGTTGGGGTTTTCCTTAACAGGTCTTACTCCCCTTCGATTTTCGCGTGATGTTCTGAGCAATGTTAATTTTTGATCATGTAATAAAAATAGAAGGGGCCCTTGGGCTCGGAGACAAGATATCGGTGCCGAAAAGCTTTTACTAGCATTCAGGTGCTTGTACAATTTGCTTAGGGGGTAGATCAATCTACTCGGGCACGGTAGTTTCGACCGCTTGACCCTTACATTGATTCCTAACGATCTAGAAGTTCCCCCGAATTGAAGTGGCCAAACAATGAATCGAAGTAGATAAGCAATCTTCTGATATTCATGGTCGACCGAAGTTGTGCACCAAATATTATTTTCTTCGATGAGCGACTGATCTAAGTTAGCACGATTACTGGTTGCCTCATTAAAAATCTTGCCGTAAAACCCAATTTGGGACAAAACCGATCGAAGTGAAAAAGAGTGCAACGCGTGCTTTCAGCCCTAATGTCCTGTGCTTCCTGGTTCGAGATTACCTCGTTCAATACCTGCAGACGTTAGTAAAACAAACAAACGAAAAAATGAAATTTCATACCTCAACAATAGTATTGCTTTAGGTGGATTATGTTCCAATTGTTTTGCAGCTGTTTGCCCTCCATGGTTCCGAGCTTGTAAGATCCCTTTCCGGTGACCTTCAAGATGGTGTAGGGCCCTTCGCAGTTCGGTCCTAACTTTCCTTCATTCGGATCTCGAGTATTGGGTGTGATTCTTTTGAGCACCAGGTGTCCGATGTTGAAGTGTCGAAGATGGGCTCTCCGGTTGTAATACCTTTCAATCGTTTGTTTTTGGGCCGCCATTCGAACAAGGGCTGTTTCCCTTCTTTCGTCCAATAATTCTAAATTAATGTTCATAGCTTCTCGATTTGGTTCTTCAGTTGCGTATCGGAACCTGATACTCTTCGCGTACCTCGACTGGTATTAACGATTCAGCACCGTATACTAGAGAGAAAGGAGTGGCCCCGGTGCTGGTTTTCTCTGTTGTGCGGTATGCCCATAGAACCTTGGGTAGTATTTCTTTCCGTTTTCCCTTTGCGTCGGTTAACCTTTTCTTCAAGTTTCGAATTATGGTTTTGTTGGTCGACTCAGCTTGTATGTTGCCACTGGGGTGATAGGGCGTCGATAAGATCCTCTTGATCTTATTGTCTTCGAAGAACTTCGTCACTTTACTACCGATGAACTGCTTGCCATTATCGCATACGATCTCTGATGGCATCCCAAATCGACATATGATGTGGTCCCAGATGAAGTCGATCACTTCCTTTTCTCTGTCTTTTTCGTAAGCCTGCGCTTCAATCCATTTGGAGAAGTAGTCAGTCATAAAAAGAATAAATTAAGCTTTACCTGGCGAATAAGCGAGAGGGCCAACGATGTCCATTCCCCATTTCATGAATGGCCATGGCAATAGGACTGAATGCAGTGTCTCCCCGGGCTGGTGGATCATCGGTGCATGCCTTTGGCACTCGTTGCACTTGCAAACGAACTTCTTTGCATCTTTCTCCATATCGATCCAATAGTAGCCAACTCGAATTATTTTTCGAAACAAGGATTCTGAACCGGAGTGATTTCCACATGTGCCTTAGTGTATTTCCCATAAAATATACTTGGTGTCGCCTGGTCCAAGACATATTGTGAGGGGGCCTCCGAATGTCCTTATGAATAGGGTCCCATCATCATATAAATAGAACCGGGCTGCCTTTGTGCGTAAAGCTCTCGATTCTTTAGGATCCGAAGGGAGTTTACCTGAACTGAGATATTCTATATACTTGTTCCTCCAATCCCAGGTCAAGCTGGTCGAATTAATTTCGGCATGGCCTTCCTCCACCACCGACCTCAAGAGTTGTACGACCTTTTCGGACTCGATCTCCTCATCTTCGACCGATGATCGCAGGTTGGCGAAGGTGTCGGCCTCACTGTTTTGTTCTCGAGGTATGTGCTGTAGAGTCCATTCTTTAAACCTGTGCAATGTGACTTGAAGCTTGTCCAAATACCTCTGCATTCGCCCTTCTCTGACTTCGAAAGTCCTATTTACTTGGTTGACCACGAAGAGGGAATCGCATTTGGCTTCGATTATCTCAGCCCCCAGGCTTTTGTCCAGCTCAAAACCTGCAATCATAGCTTCATACTCCGCTTCGTTGTTAGTAAATTTTACAGTCTTAATAGACTGTCGAATAGTATTTCCAGTTGGGGGCTTTAGTACGGTACCAAGCCCCGATCCTTTCGAGTTCGAGGCACCGTCTGTGAACAGGGTCCACACTCCCGAAGGAGTACCCGATTCGGTCACTAATTCTTTCTCGACCTCGGGTATTCGTGACGGTGCAAAATCGGCGACGGAATCTGCCAATACTTGAGATTTGATCGAGGTTCAGGGCCGATATTCGATATCGTACCCGCTTATTTCGATGGCCCACTTGGCCAATCGACCGGATAACTCGGGCTTATGCATTACATTTCTCAGGGGATAAGTCGTTACTACACATATGGGATGGCACTGGAAGTAGGGTTTTAGTTTCTTAGAGGCACTTAATAAAGCGAGTGCTAATTTTTCTAAATGCGGGTATCTAGTTTTGGCTTCACCTAAGGTTCTACTGACGTAATAAATAGGAAACTGTGTACCTTGTTCTTCTCGGACCAGGATCCCACTCACCGCTACTTCCGAAACAGCAAGGTAGAGGTATAGTTGCTCACCTGTTTTTGGTGTATGCAGCAAAGGTGGTCTAGAGAGATACCTCTTAAGTTCTTCTAACGCACGCTGACATTCCGGACTCCACGAGAAATCGTTCTTCTTTTTCAGCAAGTTGAAAAATCGGTGACTTCTATCGAAAGACCTCGAAATGAATCGGCCTAAAGTGGCTATCCGACCAGTCAGCTTTTGTACGGCCTTTACACTGTCTACAATTGTAATGTCTTCGATGGCTTTGATCTTTTCGGGGTTAATTTCTATTCCTCGATTCGAGACCATGAAACTGAGGAATTTTCCCGAGCCCACTCCAAATGCGCACTTCTCCGGGTTTAACTTCATGTTGTACCGTTTCAATACATCGAACGTTTCCTGCAAATGGCTCAAATGGTCCTCTGCTCGTAAGGACTTAACTAACATATCATCAATGTAAACTTTCATCATTTTTCCTAGTTGTTCTTCTTACATTTTGTTTACTAGGCGTTGATAAGTAGCCCGCGCATTTTTTAATCCGAATGGCATCACGTTATAACAGTATGTACCATACTTAGTGATGAAGGATGTCTTTTCTTGATCATCCTTGTCCATTGGTATCTGGTTATAGCCAGAATAGGCGTCGAGAAAGCTAAGGGTCTCGTGGCCAGCGGTGGCATCGATCATGCGATCGATGTTAGGTAAGGGAAAAGAATCTTTAGGGCATGCCTTGTTTAAATCTTTATAATCTATGCACATTCTTAACTTATTTCCCTTCTTAGGAACTACAACTACATTTGCTAACCATTTCGGGTATTTAACTTCCCGAATGGATCCTATATTTAAAAGCTTGGTTACCTCATCTTTGATGAATGCTTGCTTGATTTCGGATTGAGGCCTCCTCTTTTGCTTGACTGGCCGAAATTTAGGATCGATGCTCAGTTTGTGAGTCGTGATCTCCGGAGGTATCTCTGTTATGTCAAGATGGGACCAAGCGAAAAAGTCTTCGTTAGCTGAAAGAAAATGAATAAGTTTGGTCCTGAGCACGGAGCTTAAGCCCGAGCCCAGGTATACCTTCCGATCCGGTGCATCTCCTCGGAGTGAAATTTGCTCGGCTTCCTCGACCGTTGACTTAGTTGCATCAGATTCGTCGGGGCCGATGAATGACCGGGGAATCTCGTAGTCATCATCTTCGAGAAGCTCCTATTCGCCTTCGTTCATTGAAGGCGATGCCTGTGATTGCTATTTGGTTCTTTGGGAAGGAGCTATTGGTTTCGGTACTGCTTCTTCTAGTGCGAACATCTCTTTCGCCGCATGTTTCTCTCCATAAACAGTTATGATCCCAGCAGTCGATGGGAATTTCAACATTTGATGCAGTATTGGGAGTACCGTTCTGATATCATGAATCCACGGTTTCCCGAGCAAGGCGTTGTACCTCATATCTCCTTCGATTATGCAGAATTTCGTTTCCCGAACGGTACCAGCAGTGTTCACTGGTAAAGTTATTTTCCCTTTGGTTGTCTTGCAAGACATGTTGAAACCATTGAGAATCCGAACTTCAGGGATAATTCGGTCTGTCAACCCGAGTTGTTCGATAACCCATGACTGGATTATGTTGGCCGAACTACCGGGATCGACCAATACACGCTTCACCTTAGTTTTGTGTATAAGCACCCATATTACTAAGGCGTTGTTATGGGGTTGTATGATTCCTTCCGCATCCTCCTCGCTGAAGTGCAAAGTTCCCTCCATCGTAAAATCCCGAGTGCGCTTTTCTTGGGTGATGGATATACTCTTGCGTTTCAATACCGGACCTTGGAGTGTATCTGCCCCACCGATTATCATATTGATCGTATGCTGAGGCTCCTCCTGGTTTACTAGTTTATTTCTGTTCCCGTAATGGTTTTTGGCTCGATCGCTCGAATACTCTCGAAGGCGCCTATTTTCGAGCAACCGTTCCACCTCTTCCCTCAACTGTCGACAGTCCTCTGTCTTGTGCCCATGTGTACCATGATACTTACATATCAAACTGGGATCTCTCTTAGATGGATCCAATTGCAGTGGTCGAGGCCACTTAGTATCCTTAATGCGACCGATGGCCGATACGAGAGTAGCCGAGTCGACGTTGAAGTTATACTCGGATAGCTGTGGTGCTTCTCGATGGCCAGCCGTTCTCTCGAAGTTGTTTCTTGCCAATGGTCCTCGGTCACTCCGATTAAGATCGTTCCTCCTTTCTCGTCTCGGGGAACCCTTCCTTACTGGAATGGCCTTTCAATCTCCAAGGTATGGTCGATGCCTGTCTCTGCTCGTTCTTGACTCTCGATAAATATCCCTTTGAACCCTATCATGAGTTCTGATGGGGTAAGTGGATCGCGAAGGGGCTCCAAGTTGGTCGTCCTCGACCCTAATCTTCGATTGATATCAGTTGTGTATATCTGCCCATGTGGCAGCTGGATATTCAATCAAGCTTTGTTTAAGCTGTTGTGAAGCCGTTGAACTTCGAGCGTTGAGTCCTTGGGTGAAGGCCTGTACGGCCCAATGATCAGTGACCGGTGGTAGGTCCATTCGTTCCATCTGAAAGCGAGATACGACTTCCCTGTGCATCTCGTTATCTCTTTGCCTAACTTTAAATAAGTCCGATTTTCGTGTCTCAACTTTGATGGCACCCGCATGAGCTTTCACGAAGGTGTCTGCAAGCATGGCAAAAGAATCGATGGAATTCAGGGGAAAATTCTGATACCAAGTCATTGCCCCCTTTGACAACGTCTCTCCGAATTTCTTCAAGAGAACGGACTCAATCTCATCGTCTTCGAGATCATTTCCCTTTATGGTGCATGTGTATGCTGTTACGTGCTTATTTGGGTCAGATGTCCCATTGTATTTAGGAATCTCCGGCATGCGAAACTTCTTTGGTATGGGTTTTGGGGCGGCGCTTGATGGAAAAGGTTGATGTACGAATTTCTTTAAGTCTAAACCTTTTAATAACGGAGGTGCTCCTGGAATTTGGTCCACCCTCGATTTATATTTTTCTACCTTTTTATCATTGGCCTCGATCTTCTTCTCGCCTAACTCGACTCGTTTGGTTAACTCCTCGAGCATTTTCATGATCCCGGTGTTTGTCCCCGATCCGCCTTCGCTTGGTTCCACTGTGATAGGTCCATTTTCGGGGATAATTTCCCGAGGGGGGCCGGTCTCTATCCCATTCAAAACTTGGCTTCGATTTTGCAGCTGAGCAATGGCCGCTTGCTGGGCTTGCAACATGTTGAATATCATCCTGAGGCTAATCCCGTCCTCCCCATGGTTCTGATTTTCCGAGCGGTATTCTCTTCGAACACTGTTCGATGGGCCAGAAGTCCGATCCACATCGACCGCTATTTGGGAGTTAGCATCGACTGGAAATTCATTACCGGGCGCAAAGTTGTTGTTTTCGCCCTGGTGGTCAAACTCGCCTTCGACGTATTGAGGCACGGATTGAGAATGTGACATAATTGTATTGTAACCTGAAGAAAAAGAAAAAGTAATCTGCAAAGAACAAGTGTAAAATAGTCTGTGTGATAGAAAATTGTATCAAACGATCACTATTATCCTTAGCCCCACGGTGGGCACCAAACTGTTTACCCTAGATTACGAGTAACAATTAAATTTATATGTAGTTTTTGTTACACCCTGTAAATTCGTACATTTAAAATACACTATGAAATAGCTCACATATATGTACTCAAGAACCCGGAAAGTGGTTGTTAGTTAGGAAAAAGAACAAAAGTGTCGAAAAGTCAGGAACGCGGACCGCATAACACATATGCGATCGCAGAACTGACCAGTTCCATCGCAGAATGGAACAGAGAACCTGGGCTGAAACCATGCCAAATATGCGACGCATATGCGAACCGCAGAACTGAAATGCGGACCGCAGAATCGACACACCCGTCGCAGAATGAGGCAGAAAACTGGGCTAAACCAATGTCCAAAATGCGACCAAAAATGCGATCACATTCTGGAAATGCGAACCGCATTCTGGCCCCTTCTGCGTCGCATAATGCGACAGAACTTTAAGGCAAGATCTGCGACCAAAATGCGAACCGCATACCTTTCTGTGACGAGTATGCGATCGCATTTCTGACCTTTTTCAGGTCCGTGAATTCTTACCCTTAGGCCTATAAAAAGGGACCCAAACCCATTCCTTCGTCATTTTTATGAAGCAAACACTCAGTAGAAGGCCTCAGACGACTCCTCTCAAGGAACCCATGAACCTTAGCCAAAATTTTCTCTTCAAAAGCACTAAATTGAAGAAGGTAGGCAAGGAATTGAAGAACTAAGGGAAACCCTAGCTGAAATTCCCTTTCTTACAAACCCACATTGAAGCCAAGAGCCTAGAAATTGAGGAATAGAAGAAGAAGGTTGAATAATTCACATGCAAGGTAAGTCAGTACTCCCTTTCATGTGATTTTCCCCTAAATATCCATGATAGGTGGTTGCATGTCCATAAGAACTTATGATAGTATGACAAAAGCCATGAAATCAAAATAGGTGGGGTCAAACCAAATGGATCATGAATATTGTGGGTTGTAAATAGGTTGCATGTGCTGTAAATGCATTTTTATGGGGTTTAGGGGATGAAGGGTGTAGAGGAGCACCATGTGAATTTAGTGGATTTCGGTTAATAATAGCTATTAAGCGTGGTAAGTAACCATTAAGCTATTCTTTAGTTGTAGATTAAAGAATTGTGACAAATTGCGTAGCCGAGAGCCGACGCAATAAGCACCAGGTATGTAAAAACTATACTGTTCTTTCTTTTGCATGATTCCTGTTGAATACAACGTCTCAAAGAGCCCCAAAAGAATACTCCATTATTAGAAGCTAAGAGTGCTTGTATTGTTTCCCCTCTTATGGAGGTTTCTATATGTTGTTATCTATTTGACATTATGTCACCTTGGAAGTACAATCGATATAGGAGTTAAGTGTTATGTCACTATGAGAAAGAAGGGTAATAAATGTAACAAGTCATAAGTAAGCTTGCAATGTATGACGTGTATATGTATATATATGTATGATTGAATTTCTTGTGACCGAGCCGGGTACGGCCGGGTAAGGCATGCTATAAGGTAGTGTTGATGAGCCCTTGGGGGCGTATGTGATTTGTGTGGTGACGTGTATGTAAAAAGGTAATCCATAGATGATACGAGCAGTGCTACTAACGAAGGAATGATTAAATCAGTCCAGCATATAATAGTTGTTTTATATATCGAGTCGTTCTGTAAGTTGGCCGGGCAGGCACCTAGTGTGCGACTATATATAGAAGTATATGTGTACTACACCGGGCGGAGCTAAAGTCGGACAGGCAGTTATACACCGGGCCGAGCTAAAGTCGGACGGGCAGTTATACACCGAGCCGTTCTATAAGTCGATCGGGCAGGCACCTATTGTGCATTTATATTAACACCAGGCCGAACTAAGATTCGGATGGGCAGTCACCACTGATCAGTTGGGAAGATAACGATAAGGCCCACAGAGGCATATGTTATGATCACCGAGCCTAATAATGGCCGGTTAGTTGTCACCGAGCCTAATAATGGCCGGGTAGTTGTCACCTAGCCTAATAATGGCCGGGTAGTTGTGACCGAGCCTAATGATGGCCGGGTAGTTATGACTGAGTCCAGAAATGGCCGGGTATGATTATGAGCCCACAGAGGCATGTGTATTTGATTACGATCCCACAAGGGAGTAAGAAATTGTTTACAATAGCGACTAGGTGATTGTATGTGATTGTATGTGATTGCACGTGGTAAAGTTCATGTAATCGATTTCGGTAATAGTAAATGTATATGAAATCGGCAGGCCCACGGAGGCATATGTTTAAGATGTGGAAAATGATAATGTACACGAGTATGAATATGATAATGTTAGAAAGGTTACACGAAAATACATAAGTCTCACCAATATGCTATGGTTAGCCGCCCTTAGAGGCATACAGATGGTACAGGTCATGTATTTCTTATCCTAATGCTTATACTATCGCTCTTACATTATGCTTTCTGTCTTACATACTCAGTACATTATCCGTACTGACGTCCATTCTATGTGGACGCTGCATGTCGTGCTGCAGGTCCTGATAAACTGACAGAGGGAGCTCATCCACCACAGTAAGCTATTCAGTACGCAGATACTAGCAAGACTATCCTTCAGGCTTGCTACATTTTGGTATGCACTTGTATAGACATTTTGGGCATGTCAGGGCCCTGTTCAGACGTAGGTTGTATTTTGCATATTTCCATAGAGGCTCAATAGACAAATGTCAGTACGTGTATAGACAGGTGTTGGGCCACGCGCAGTTAAATTGCCTTGTCAGCAAACGTCTGTATCATGTTGTATGGTTTTGTATTATAGCCTAGTTGGCCACGTCACGTATAAATGTATGCCTATGGTATAATACGGTATCACGGAAGGTTATTGTTATTATTATTATTGCATTATCTCTCGCAGTCCACGCGAGTACGATACACCTTATAAGTAATAAGGGAAGTCAGGTGAAGGGTTCACCGGTACTCTGCAAGCAGGGTCCGGTGCCCGTGTCGCGAGCCCGCCGGGCAGGCATGACAGTTTTAAGGATACATAGCCTGATTTAATATAATTAAAAAATAAACGGAAATAGAGACTGATTTTAGTGAACAAGGAAAAGAGCAAACCGCCAATATTGATTAACCTTTCTGCATTAGAAGCCTTTGGGAATAAAATACGAAGCAGATAAACGAGGGAAATAGACTATAGCTTTTGTATATTGATTGTAGATTGTGTGTTCATTTACAATAGGGCTGCTTGTTTATATAGGCAGGGAACAGAATTCTATACAAGGTAGAAATCCCATTTACAAGGTAAGATATCCCTAGAATTAATGGATTCAACGTCTTTACTGATTTGAGCCATGATTCCCGCCAAGATGTTTACATATTACGAGATTTTCGGTTCTTCAGTTATGCAAATCTGATAATTTTACCATAGGACGTTTTACCCTGATCAGCCTCGATGATCTCGTCTTGAACGCCTTGGCTTCGAGCTTCGTTTCGATGACATCCGGTATCGGACTTCTCTATTCGATGTCCCGATCTCGGACTTCTCTTCTTGATGTTCCGATCTCGACCTATCGGATGGCGACTTCAATCGACGCTGGTCGTCAAATCCCAAAACCGGTACTTCCTATGCGAGCGATTGGGTTCGTCCCCATACAATATAATATGTAAATTTTAAATTGTTGCACTTTGTCATGTGCCTTGAGAATGCATATCGGAAAATAAAAATGAAGATAAACTGGAAAGTTGTAATAGGGATTGCACCAAGGGATATCTGTAAAAAGCAATCAACTAGTAATTCTTTGGAGATCACATGTTTCATTTGATATCTTGATATAATTATCCTGTTTCTTGGGCATGTGTTTGCAAGCATAAGATACATTTGGTCATTTATATTCTTGTTGATCAATGAGGTGCGTGTTACTTTTGGTTTAAGACAGAATGTACTTGCCTCCATTTCAAGTGAGAAGAAACTGTGACATTCCAGTCTGCTGCAACGTGCCACTGAAGAAGTTGAACTTAGCGAATGACTTAGATCAGAGGATAGTTTCAAGACTCTCTTACCATTCAAGAAACGTTGCTCTCCAACTTTTTATACTCTTAGGAAAGAAGAAAAATGCATGTCATGTTTCCAGGTCCCGGGGAAAACTGCTTTTTGTGCAACGTTTTCATCTTGTTGTCACGACTCAAAATCTAACTAGTTGTGATGGCACCTAACCCAACCGGCTAGGTAAGCTAAATAACAGTAAACACAATTCAAATGAGGATAAATAAATCACTAAATGAAATAACTGAATATCTATATAATAACCCAAGGATTGGTAGGACAAGTTATGAGCCACTAAGAGATAGATTTACAAAGCAAAAATAAATTCAACCTCTGTTTGGAATGTACATAAATACAAATCTAAAGCTAATCCAAGTACAAGTGGCAGCTATATCCGAAAATGTAATGACTCGACTGGTTGTTTTGAGATTTAGCGTTCCGTTTAGTGGTTCGGGGTCTTGAGTGGCTCCCTATTGTGTATTCTGACTTGCGTGCATAGTCGGTTTCGGTTTTCGAGTGATTCGGGATTGATTTGGAAGAATGATTCTCATTTTAGCAACTTAAGTTAGAAATGTTAACTAAGGTTTGACTTTTATGAAAACGATCCCGGAACGGTGTTTTGATGGCTCCGATAGGTTCATATCGTGATTTTGAACGTGGACGTATGGTCGAAATTTAATTCAGATCCCCAGGCTTATTTGGCTTGTTTTGTCGAAAGTTGGTAAATTGAAGGTTTGAAAATTCATTAAGTTTGACCATGGTTTGACTTTATGGCTATCGAGTTTGGATTTTGGTTTCGCGACTTGGAATTGGTCCATTTTATCATTTATGACTTGTCTGCAAAATTTGGTGTCATTCCGAGTTGGTTTGGGATCCGACGCATGATTGTGTTTTTTGAAGTTCTTGCTTTTCAATGTAAATTTCATGTGACTTGAGGTTTGGTTCGTGGTTATGGATGTTAATTTGATACGTTGACCGCATGAGTAAGTTCATATGATATTTTTAGACTTGTATGGGTGTTTAGTATGGAGCTTCGGGGGCTCACGTGAGTTTCGAACGCGTTTCAGAGTGTTTCGGGCTATTTCAATTTTGCTGGTGTGTTGCTGGTGCCTCAGGTCTGGCAAATGCGAGACTCTGTCCGCATTTTTGATCTTCGCTTTTGCAAGGTGGGAATCGCATTTGCGAGGTTCACTGGGAACTGACAAGTTCGCATTTGCGAACACTTTGTTCGT
>MCJB01051765.1:13243-26646 GCA_002018475.1 Nicotiana obtusifolia
TGGACTAGCTTGATCGCATTTGCGATCACATGATCGCTTTTGCAAAGGGACTGACTTTGCAAATGCAAAGTCAGGGTCACATTTGCGACTTCCCCTGGGTTCATCAAGCACCGCATTGCGATGGATTGTCAGCATTTGCGACATCTGCACCTGAACAAAAGGGCTGAAATACGGGACTTAGTTTCATTATTCATATTTTAGAATCATAGAATCGGTAGGAGGCGATTCTGATGAAGGATTTTCATACACAACTATTGGGTATTTGATTTTGGTTAATTTTCAATTATATTAGCTGATTAATATATAAGATTTAACATCTAAATCATGAGATTTGAAGGGAAATTTTGGGGATGTTTTTTCTATGTTTTGAAAAATAAAAATTTGAGATTTGAGTTAGACTCGGATTTGAAAACAAAACACATATTATAGACTCGTGGGGTTATGGTAATCAAGATCTACCCTTGTACACGAGTTTTGACCGGGCGAATCCAGAGTTGACTTTTATTGACTTTTGGGGAATTATGTTCATCTTAACTTTATTTATTAGAATTGGTTTCTCATGCATTATTTGATGTTATTAAGTCGATTTTGGTTAGATTTTAGCCAAGCGAAGGTGAATTTTAAAGGAATATCTATTTTTGAGTGTTGATTTGGCCTAGTTAATGTAAGTATCTTGCCTAACTTTGTGTGGGAGAAATTCCCCGTAGGATTAGGATTAATTGCACTGTTTGAATTATGTGGAAGTACACCAGGTGACAAGTGTGTACATGGCCTCATATGTGGAAATTAACTGGTTTAGATTCTTAGGTTTATTTCATGGATTGAATTGAAGTTTTCATATCATGTTATATCTTCCATTGTTAAGTTTACTCTTACATGCTTTACATGAAGTTGTTAGTACATGTTCTACCTTTTATTGTCAAGTTTACTCTTATATGCTTTAGTTGACGTTGTTATCTCTTTTATTATCATGTTACTTCTTTTATTGTCATGTTACCTCTTTTATTATTGAGTTATTCTTATTTGAAGTTGTTATTACATGCTATCTCTTTCTATGCTCAGTTTATTCTTATAAGCACTTGATTGATTATGTTATTACATGGAATAACCTTCGTTGTTGAGTTTATTCTTCCGTTTCAATGTGTGGGTGTTGATACTCTTGCACACATTGTTGTTAAGCCGTGGGCTATGTGTTGTTGTGATATTGGTATTGTTGCAATGTTGTGGTATATGGGCACGTGAGTGTGAGTTAATTTTTTGTGATGATTGTGACTTGGGAAAATGTTGAATTGTTGAGAGGATTTGTCGGGGTATTTGAACGTGAGTTGTCAGTGATATTGTTATTATTGATATTTGCACATGTGGTGAGACAAGACAGGCTATACATCTATATCGGGTTGCGCATGTGGCGAGGCAAGGTGGGATAATTACTTTTGCACATTTGGCGAGACAAGGCGAGCATTTACTTTATTGTTGCGCACGCGGCGAGACAGAGAGGCTATGTCGGTGAAGATTTATGATGGCCTAGGGACATTGTTATTGATGGTATTTGTGTGGTGATGTGACTTTCTTTTGTGTGTCATGCATATTAAGGATTTTGTTGTGTTATTTCACCCCTAACATATCACCTATATCAAATCAGGAGTATGAATTTTGATGTTTATTGATCATGTATGTGTATTTGCGTATACCTACCTTCTATTTGTGGATTGCACTGGTGGCACGTGAGTTGTCCGTGAGGATATGAAATATTGCTACTATTGGCACGTGAGTTGTCCTTGCGGATATGAAATATTGTTACTATTGGCATGCGAGTTGTCTATGCGGTTACGAGGTATTGTTACTAGTGGTACGTGAGTTGTCCGTGCAGATCTGAGGTATTAATGGTAATGGCACGTGAATTGTTCGTGCAGCATGTGAGTTGTCCATGCAGTTGTGATCGATTATGTAGGCACGAGATGCCATATGATTTTATTTCGTGACTTGAGACTCGTGATTCGTTATTATGAGGTGTGGTACCTCGAGGTGGTTCTTGTGTAAACCTTGTAATGGAATGGTTGATTATTTGGTTGTCATTTCATTTTCCTTAATTGGTTTCACTAGTACTTTAACTGTGTTCTGATTACTTACTGCATTATCACCTGTTTATTCCTTGGTGCTAATTGTTGTTGTTGCTTTCCATTGCTAGCGTTACATTGTTATACTTTCCATGTTTAGCTTTACATTGATATTTGTATCTCTGTTAGCTTTATATTAATATTTTGCACAATTATTATGTCTAGTAGGTGTCTTGACTTGAACCTCGTCACCACTCCACCGAAGTTAGTCTTGATACTTACTAGGTACCGCTGTGGTGTACTCATACTATGCTTTTGCTCATTTTTATGCAGATCCAGGTACCTCAGAGTGTGCCAGTCATTAGTTAGCTGATTTTGAGTTGTGGAAGAGACTTCAAGGAATAGCTGTCATTGCGTACGCATGCATCTGAGTCACCTTCTGGAGCGTTACTTGTTACTGTTTACTTCTATTCTAAATAGTGATGTATTTGATGTTCTTAGTTACTCTTAGAGGAGCTTATGACTCCGTACTATCAATTCTGGGAAATGTATAACTATTGATCATTTTTAGCTATGTATGTCAATTATTGGTTTATGTTTAATGATTAAATAGTTTAAATCTGTTAATAACTCAACATGTGTTAGACTCACCTAGTCCTATGGACTAGGTGCCATCATGATCCTCAAGGTGGGATTTTTGGTCATGACAAGTTGGTATCAGAGCTCTAAGTTCATAGGTGCTACGAGTCATAAGCAAGTTTAATAGAGTCTTGCGGATCGGTATGGAGATGTCTGTTCTTATCTTCAAGAGGCTACGAAACTATTTGGAAAATTTAGTTCTTTCATTCCTATCATGCGAATTAATTGATTCTGGAGCTTGAGCCTTTGTCTATTCTCTCATAGATGGTGAGGACACAAGCTGCAGTTACTGATGATACTACCTCTAGAGCCGGTGTTGCTAGAGGCCGGGGCAGCGGCAGAGGTCGAGAAGGAGCATGTGTTATAGCTAGAGCACATGCTAGAGTAGCAGCTGAGGAGCGACCAGTAGCTCCGGTTGAGGAGCAGGCACTTGAGATGCCTGTTGCTACCCCTAGACTTCAGGATACTTTAGTGCAGTTCCTGAGCATGTTTGGTACATTGGCTCAAGCAGGATTGATTCCAGTTGTACTAGCTACTTAACAGGTTGGGGGAGGAGCTCAGACTCCCGTCGCCCCTACTCTAGAAGAGCGGGCTCATATTGGTTAGACTCTGGGTGTTGTGCCAGTACAACCCATTATCGCGGTTCAGCCTGAGGTCAGGCCAGAGGCATCGGAGGAGGAGCAGAAGATGCTTGAGAGTTTCAAGAAGTGTGATCCTCCTACTTTCAATGGGGCAGCAACTGAGGATGCGCAGGGTTTTCTAGACAAGTGCCATTATATTATCTGCACCATGGGTATTGTGGAGGTGAGCGGAGTTTCCTTTACTATATTTCAGCTGTCAGGGGCAGCATATAGGTGGTGGTAGGCTTATGAGGAGTGTAGGACAGTTGATGCAGCGCCATTCACTTGGACTCAGTATTTGGATATGTTTTTACAGGAGTTTGTCCCACCGACCCTCCGAGATGCGCGGCGCACAGAGTTAGAGCAGCTGCGTCAGAGCACTATGACAGTGTCAGAGTATGCCATCAGGTTCAATGAGTTGTCCCGTGATACACCTGCTTCGTCAGAGAGCGAGTCTGCATATTCATCGAGGGGTTAAGTTATAGTCTTAGATTTAGTATGGCACGAGAGTTGGACACCGATACTTCATTTCAGTAGGTTGTGGAGATCACCGGGAGGATGGAACGCATCCAATCTCAAGAGAGGGAGGATAGGGAAGCTAAGAAGACTCGTACACTTCAGGTTTAACGTGGTGCTTCAGATATCCATGGGTCCTAGAGTACCCATTCCGGACAGCTTGCACAACCACGTCAGCGGAGAGGTTGCTTTGAGTTTGGGGATACCAGGCACATGGTAAGGGATTGTCCTAGACTTTGGGCGGGTGTACCACAGCAGGGTACTCAGGCTATAGGTTCCGCTCCAGTTGCTACCATATCCACACAGCCCGATAGAGATGAGAGACAGGCAGGTAGAAGCGTCCTAGAGGAGGAGGCCCAACCCGTTGTTATGCTTTTCCTGGTTGGATTGAGGTTGCTATACCAGATGATGTCATTACAGGTATGGTTCTGGTTGGTTATAGAGATGCATTAGTATTATTTAGATACAGTCCCATTTGTTGGTAAGATTCATGCTATCTTTCTTCACATATGGTTATGTTTCGTGATTCTTGTACTCTGTTTATGTGTTTACACCAGTTGGGGGATTCTATTGTGATTGCACGTGTCTATCATTCTGGTTTGGTCTTTATTGAGGGTCATGAGGCTTAGATGGACTTTATATTAGTTAATACAATAGGTTTTGATGTGATTTCTGAATGGTTTGGCCCCAACTTGTGATTTGAGTGCTTTACAGGTGTGGGAAGTTTGGTACGTGCCGTAGTTTTGTTCTATGAGATTGAGTTAGTATATGGTTTTTAGTTCTCGGGATGGTTATCTTCTTTGTGGATACATGTGTTTGTACCCGGCTAGGTATCACAGTGTGGTTATGTTAGGGTAAGATTCGTTGTGGTGGTTGTGTGTGTCTTGCTTCTTCCTTGTAGATTGGATCTTCAATATGGTATCTATGGGGAGTTGTACCTGTTGGACTTGTTTGATAGTCCTCTCATGCATTTCTCTTTCCGTATTCAGTCATATTCGAATTTGTGCTTGTTGGGTTTGGATTGCGATGTATGTGCCCAGGTGGCGTTTGATGTGGCTTGTTGATCGGGTGAGTAGTTATGAGTATCACATATTTCTTGCATCATTGTCAGTGTAGTAAAGGTTTGGAACAAGGTTCTAGTCGATATGAGGCTATTTACCGGTACCGAGTTTGGTAATGGGCAGCTTTTGCGGTCAGAGTTATTGCTATGGGAATATGGGTGGTGTGCTATGTCGTGTGGTTATATCTTGTGGATGTACGCATGAGATGTTGCAGCTAGTTGAGGGTTATATAATGTGTTTATGTGAGAATAGAACCTTTGGTGGATATTGAAATTTTGTTCTAAGGCTTATCGGCATGAGTGGAAGGAATAATCTTCGATTGAGATGATGTTGTCAGGCTTATGTGGTTGGGGTAACGTGAGATCACCGGTGTGTATTTGTATGGTGAGTTTATACAGTGATTTGATGGCTTTGGAACGACTCTTGGCACGTTCGAGGATGAATGTTTGTTTAAGATGGGGAGAATGTAACGACCCGACCGCTTGTTTTGAGATTTAGTGTTCTGTTCAGTGGTTCGAAGTCTTGAGTGGCTCCATATTGTGTATTATGACTTGCGTGCATGGTCGGTTTCGATTTTCGAGTGATTCGGAATTGATTTGGAAGAATGATTCTCATTTTAGCAGCTTATGTTGTAAATATTGGTTGAGGTTTGAATTTTGTGAACACGATCCTGGATGGCTCCGATAGGTTAGTATCGTAATTTAGGACTTGGCGTATGACCGAAATTGATGTCGGAGGTCCTAGGTTGATTTGGCTTGTTTTGCCGAAAGTTGGGAATTTGAAGGTTTAGAAATTTCTTAGGTTTGACCATTGTTTGACTTTATGGTTATCGAGTTCGGATTTTGATTCCGCAACTTGGAATAGGTCCGCTTTGTTATTTGTGACTTGTCTGCAAAAGTTGGTGTCATTCCGAGTTGGTTTGATAGGAATCAGATGTGTGGTTATGTTTTTAGAAGTTCTTGAGTTTCAATGTGAATTTCATCTGATTTGAGGTCCGATTCATGGTTCCGGATGTTATTTCAAAATTTTGATCGCGCGAGCAAGTTCGTATGATGTTCTTCACTTGTGTGGATATTTGGTGTGGAGCCCCAGGGCCTCGAGTGAGTTTTAGACATGTTTTAGAGTGTGTTGCTGGTGCCTCAGGTCTCACAAATGCTAGACGATGTGCGCATTTGCGGCCTTCGTATTTGTGAAGTGGGAATCGCATTTGT
Source organism: Nicotiana obtusifolia (assembly GCA_002018475.1). Classification (NCBI taxonomy): domain Eukaryota; kingdom Viridiplantae; phylum Streptophyta; class Magnoliopsida; order Solanales; family Solanaceae; genus Nicotiana; species Nicotiana obtusifolia. The sequence continues at coordinate 19,348 of MCJB01051765.1, forward strand.
GAGGTTCACTGGGACATGACAGGTTTGCATTTGCGAACACTTTACTCACTTTTGCGATCGGGGGCCTTGGCTAGCTTGATTGCCTTTGCGATCACATGATCTCTTTTGTAACTGGCCTGACTTTGCAAATGTGAAGTTAGGGTTGCATTTGCGACTTCCTTTGTGTTCATCAGGTGCCCATTTGTGATGGATTGTCCGTATTTGCGAGGGTTCGCATTTGCAAACACTAGACTTTGTAGGAGGCGATTTTGAGCAGAGATTTTCACATACAATTATTTGGTAAGTTATTTTGATCTATTTTCCATTATATTACATGATTATATATAAGATTTAACATCTAAATCACGAGTTTTGAAGGGAAATTTTGGGGATTTTTGTCTATGTTTTGAAAAATAAAAATTTGAGATTTGAGAGTCTAATTGGACTCGGATTTCAAAACAAAACACATATATAGACTCGTGGGGTTATGGGTAGTCAAGATCTACCCTTGGACTGGGGTTTTGGCCCGGCGAGCTCGGGGTTGACTTTTGAGGAATTGCGTAAAGTTCTTAACTTTATTTATTAGAATTGGTTGCTCTTGCATTATTTGATGTTATTAAGTCAACTTTGGTTAGATTTGAGCAGATCGAAGGTGAATTTTAAAAGAAAAGCTATTTTTGAGTGTTGATTTGGCCTAGTTGAAGTAAGTATGTTGACTAACTTAGTGTGGAGGAACTTCCTCGCAGGATTGGGCTTAATTACACTGTTTGAATTATGTGGAAGACATATAAATGAAGTGACAAGTGCACACACGGCCTTATATGTGAAAATTGACCCGTTGAGACTCTTAGGCTTCTTACATGCATCTAATTGAAGTTGTCATATCATGTTATATCTTTCATTGTTGAGTTTGCTCTTACATGTTTTACTTGAAGTTGTTAGTACATGTTCTATCTTTTAATGTCAAGTTTAACCTTATATTCTTTAGTTGAAGTTGTTATCTCTTATATTATCATGTTACATCTTTTATTGTTGAGTTATTCTTATTTGAAGTTGTTATTACATGTTATCTCTTTCATTGTTGAGTTTACTTTTATATGCACTTGATTGATGATGTTATTATATGGAATATCCTTCGTTGTTGATCATGCATATTACAGGTTTTGTTGTGCTATTTCCTATGTGCTACTCGGTGTCTCTGATTTTACCTGTTGACATGAGTTATGGTAGTACACTTGCACAAGCATAAATTGTAACATGTCACTATATCAGTCCAGGATTATGAATCTTGATATTTATTGATCATGTCCTTGTATTCGTGTATATCTGCCTTTTATTTGTCGATTAGACTGGTGGCACGTGAGTTGTTCGTGCGAATATGAAATATTATTACTATTGGCACGTGAGTTATCCGTGCGGATATGAGATACTGTTACTATTGGCACGTGAGGATACGAGGTATTAGTACTAGTGGCACGTGAGTTGTCCTTGCAATTCTGAGGTATTAATAGTATTGGCACATGAGTTGCACGTGCAACACATGAGTTGTCCGTGCGGTTGTGATTGACAATGTAAGCACGAGATGCCGTGTAATTATGATTCATGATCTGGGTCTCGTGATTTGTGATTATGAGGTGTGGTACCTCAAGGTGATTCTTGTGTAAACCTTGTAATGGAATGGTTGATTATTCGGCTGCCATTTAATTTTCCTTAATTGGTCTTACTGGTACTTTAACGGTATCCTGACTACTTGCTGTATTATCACATGTTTACTCCTTGTTGCTAATTGTTGTAGCTACTTTCCATTGCTAACGTTACGTTGTTATTCTTTCCATGTTTAGCTTTACATTGATATTTGTACCTCTGTTAGCTTTATATTAATATCTTGAACAATTTATTATGTCTAGTAGGTGTCTTGACTTCAACCTCGTCACTACTCCACCGTGGTTAGTCTTGATACATACTGGGTATCGCTCTAATGTACTCATGCTACACTTCTGCATATTTTTGTACAGATCTAGGTACCTCGGAGCATGCCGGTCATTTGTTAGCTGGTTGTGAGTTGCGGCAGAGACTTCAAGGTATACCTGCCATTGCATTCACAGGCCTTGGAGTCACCTTCTAGAGCTTAACTTGTTACGCTTTACTTCTATTCAAAATTGTGATGTATTTAATGTTCTTAGTTACTCTTAGAAGAGATTATAACTCCGTACTATCGATTCTAGGAAATTCATAACTATTCATCATTTTTAGCTATGTATGTCAATTACCGATTTATGTTTAATGATTAAATGGTTTAAATATGTTAATAACTCGGCATGTGTTAGGCTTACCTAGTCCTCGGGACTAGGTACCATCACGATCCTCATGGTGGGATTTTGGATCATGATATGAAAGCAGGTACATCTTCAATGCCAGCTCCCGCCATGCACTACAGCATCAGCTCCAAGGTCTGCACACAAGGTGCAGAAGTGTAGTATGAGTACAACCGACCCCATGTACTTAATAGAAACAAGAATTATAAATGATACTCGCCAATCACCTGTACGGTTCATAATTTCCAACATGTACAGCACAGTAATATGAATGAATCATGAAATTATCAGATATGACTACCTTGGAGCTCAAAATATCCTTAATGTACTGTACTCAGCCAACAATCCAGCATATAGGAAAGATATGCAAATAAATCAGATAAACATCCAAGGAATATAGCAATTAAAGATAAAATGCAATAATTAAATATCAATCCTTTGCGGCACACAACCCGATCTAAATAGAAATTACATTACAGCTCTCCGGCCCATATCAGAATCTCAACTATCAAACCAAACCAGTAACCAGCTCTCCCAGAGCTCACAGCAACCAAAAACCCCGTCAATTTCTCACAATCCGCATGTACACCATCAAGAAGGCACATGAGCGGGTAATCCTGGGGGATGGATCCGTATCCACATGTAGCACGGCCAATTCAACGTGCTATTAGCCCGGCGTGGTCACATGCTCAATATCATAATCCGCTCGGCATGGTCACAGGCTTAATATCATAATCCGCCCGGGGTGGTCACAAGATATATCACAATCCACCCGGTGTAATCACATGCATAACAACACAATCTATCCGGTGTGGTCACAAGCATAACAACATAATCCTCCCGGCGTGGTCAAGGGCATAACAAACACAATTCGCTAGACATGGTCTCATGCATAATAATACAATCCTCTCGGCATGGACACATGCATAACAACACAATCCGCACAGCGTGGTCACATGCATCTAGCCCAAATTGTATCACACATAAGAAAATATAAAAGAATACATGTATATGAGCAATGAATATTAGAGTTCATGCTCCTGGACGGGTATAAATAACATGCTAAGGTGTATGAATGTGTAAAGTATGCTATCATAGCTCAAATCGGCAATTTCATCACGGAAATAAAAATTATCAAGTTCATTCAGGGGATTAGCCTCAATATAATCTCTAACATGGATCAAATAGTTCACAACTAGGTTACAAATATGAGAAACATCACAGCATAAGGCTTAGCAAATCAATTCAAAGCATGTCATAGCCTAAGAAATGGATAAATACCTCGGTGCTCTCACATGGGCTCAAACCCCACATATATGCGCACCCATAGCACGTAGCTATCACAAATAACTCAGGTAACAAGTGCCTCAACCAAGTTTAGGAAAGATACTTACCTCAAGCAATCCAAATTAAATACCGAGCAAGCTAAACAATACTCTAGAAACGCTATCCCGCGCTAATTGGCCTCCGAACGGCACGAAACCAGCCAAAAGCAACTCAAATCATCAAATAATCCCAAAGGAAACAAACACAATCGATAAAGGTCGAGTATTTAATCAAATACTCAAAGTCAACCAAAAAGTCTTACCCAGCCCGTATCGCGAAACACGACAAAACTCACAAATTCCAATAACGCGTTAGAATACGAGTCCAACCATATTAATTTTACTCAAATCCAACTCCAAATAGATGTTTAGAACTCAATAATTCACTTTACAAAATTTTATACAAATATCCACAATTTTTCTTTTAAATTCATAATCAAAATGCCAAAATCGAAGATGGAATCATGGAATATAATCAAAATCGAGTAAAGAAAATACTTACCCCAATCCATGTGGTGAAAATTCCCTCCAAAATCGCCCAAATCCGAGCATCTACAGCATCGCTTTGCGACAAAAACCCCACTTCTGCGGATACCACTAAACACTTCAGCTTCTGCGACATCGCAGGTGCGTGGCACATCCCGCTTCTGCGCTTAGCCCACAACTAGCTTCTTGCTTTTGCGCCCAGTCCATCACTTTTGCAGTCACGCAGATGCGCCCAATATTTCGCTTATGTGACCATGATCCCCCATCTGAGGTCTCACATCTGCGGCCAACCCTCCGCGGATGTGGAAACACCAGAACCTGTGAATTCTCTAGCAAGGCAACATAGCCCAAAATGAATCCGAAACGAATCTGAAACACACCCGAGGCCCCCGAGACCCCGTCCGAACATACCAACAAGTCCCAAAACACAACACGAACCTACTTGAGGCCTCAAATCACACATGATAACATTAAAAACATGAATCGTGCCTCAAATCAAACTTAACGAACTTTTAAACTTTTAACTTCCAGAACTCGTGCGGAACCATATCAAATCAACTCGGAATAACCTCAAATTTGGCACACAAGTTCCAAATGACATAACGGACCTATTTCAACTCCCGGAATAACAATCAAAACCAGATATCATCTAAGTCAACTCTCGATCAAACTTATGAATATTCCAAACCTTCAAATTGCCAACTTTCGCCAAACAATGCCAACACCGTGTAGAAACATCCAAATGCAAATCTGGGAATATGACCAAGTCCAATATCACCATCCGGACCTAATAGAACCATAAAAACAACGATCTGAGGTGAAATACACAAAAGTCAAACTTGATCAACTCTTTCAAGTTAAAGTTTCCTATTTAAGAATCATTCTTCCAAATCAATTCTGAACAACTCGAATACCAAAACTGTCCATACACGCAAATCATAATATACCATACGAAGCTACTTATAACCGCAAACCTCTAAGCTGAATGCAAATGCTCGGAACGGCCGGTCGGGTCGTTACATTCTCCCCCACTTAAACATACGTTCGTCCTCAAACGTGCCAAGATTCGTTCCAAAGCTATCAAATCACTGATAAACTCATCCTGTACCTACCCATGGGGGATACCACGTCACCACAATCCATGTAATCATGACAACACAACCTAACTGAAAATCCTCACTTCAACCATAGTCCATAAACCTTAAAACCCAAATCCCCAACCTCCGAAACTCCTTATAAGAATCGATTCTCGCATCTGTACACTGCATAAATCTGAACAAGCTGAATCAAGCCATCACCACAACCCGTGATATAATCACATGATATACCACATAACTCGGATACTCATGGCAATAACTTTCAACCATAATAGCTGCCTAATAACAAATCCGCACAGGTAACAAACCCATATCAAATAAAACCTTGTCCAAAACCTTCGGACACTGCAAATGATGAAAGAAACATGTAGAAACTCATAACCAATCATCGCATCAACAAGTCGTGGGGCTCTCTCATGCCCAACAAGAACAAAAGTCAAATTCTAAGCTGACTAGTGACATTATTCTTCCAAACATTCTTTAATCAAGCTCGATAGCACTCATTCCAGGCCCAGTAACCTCATCTCATCTAGTACAAGCTGCTCGACCAACACGCCACACTAGCAACACCTCGAGCCACATACTGTGCAATCTGTGCACCAAATAAGCAACAAGACAATTGTACCCAATAAGGGGAAAGAGAATCAAATGAGAGAATCGTCCCGCAAGCTCAATAAATTCCATCGCAAGGCGCAATGATATGAACCCATCACACAAGGAGAACAAAACACACAAAGTAAGCAAAAAGGATCAAATCCCAGCATAACTCCATCATGATGCGTGACCCAATCCAAACACCAGTCCACATGGAATACCTCGAGCCATGATGCTCACAATCAACAACCACATGCATATCTACAACAAATACGCGAAGTGCATGATCACAACCATGGAGAAACGGATAGCACAATATACCACAAACCGGAAGACCATATCCAAGGTGCAATGAACCATTCAACACACCAAGAGACATCTCGCTTGAATTTCGCCACAAGGCTCGAATAGAACTGCATCATATGTGTAAATAGTCAACAATCTCATAACCCATAATAGAAGAACAACACGTGAAAATATCAGAAAATTAATAAGATCAACTCTAATCGAATGACACAACCCTCAACGGTTGCTATGCGATGATGCAATATTAAACGCGGAAATAAGAAAACAAAAGATAGAAGCAAGACGCTCAATGAACTATCAAGACAACAAGTAGGAACTAGTCTACTTACCTTCTTGATGAAGTCACGGAGTACCTATGCTATACGAACAACCCTCAAGACAACGATGGTCTTGCAAACTGTTCGATCAAACAAAGGAACAAGTTCAATTTTGAATCACACCAAAAGTTGGACAAGTTAATTCACACGATATTGGGAGCAATGTGCTGCCGTTTTTTGATTGATAATAATGTCAAAAGGTATCAAAATAATGAAGTGTTTAGGCTTATATAGAATGAGCCTTTACCTAAATCAACTAGGAAAAGAATAACTAGTTAACCTAAATCAACTAGGAAACAACTAATTAACAAAAAGGCCACAATCTAGCTAAGTATAAGAAATAGTCACGCAGGACCAAACAAGTAAGAATTAATGTCTTCAATAACTACACAATAATACAACATAAACACAAATATACATCTTCAACCCAAGATTCGTCCACAGCAAGATTTATGGACGCTTCGATTTTCTCCAAGGCTAACCAATGCCTTTTCTTGTCTTGTTCATAGATGGCATTGATAACATTTGATCAAATTTATTTGCATCATTCTCCCCCTCTTGAGAGAATTTCGTCCTCGAAATTAAACCATCTTCATCTTTCAAAGAGGCACTACCTGACAGGTCTATAACATAGGCGTTGTTATTGATCTTCTGCAACACTTGAAGTGGTCCATCTCCCCGCGGAGCTAACTTCCTTTTCCTATGGTTCAAAAATCTTTCCTTTCGGAAGTGCACCCAAACCCAGTCACCTTTCTTTAAGTCCAGCTTTTTCCTTCCTTTATTCTTCTTGACCGCTACCTTTTCATATGCATCCTCCAAAGTTTTCCTCACCTTAGCATGCAATTCGAGCAACGCAACTGCCCGGTTTTCTCCGTCAACG
>MCJB01051766.1:8379-35021 GCA_002018475.1 Nicotiana obtusifolia
GGGTATAGTTAGGATAGGAATATACCTAGTCACCATGCTTAACTAAATATCAATAATCTTAACGCATTCTTAATAGATTTATTTCATAGGAATATAAGCGTTAATATATTTTAAATAGGCGAGTAGTACTTCTGGAGAAGGCTACGAGTGCAATTGCTCGATTAATTAGCAACCATGAGTAAATTGTATGAAAGGGAGAGTTAACTAGAACACAACAGGATTGGTGAATAGATCACAACCCTGAAATATTTATCTCTACTGAATACATAACAACCATTTTGCTGCTTGATAATTAGTTATTAGTTAGAGTTGTTGTTAGTATAATCACACTTTTGAACTCGGATTGACTCGGCTGAATAACAATCTTGGTGAATCTAGTGGGTAGTTAATACAAGTCTTTGTGGGTTCGACACTTGACTTATCATTTTATTATTTGTATGACCACGTATATTTGTATGTGTATTTGCGAGCAACAAGTTTTTGGCGCCGTTGAGGGGGACTTGAATATTGACTACTTTCTAGTTTTAGCTTTGATTGTTTATTTTGTAAAGTCTAACGCTATTTAATTGTTGCTCTGCTCTCAGAAACCTTGATTGAATGTGAAGGGTCAGAAGCCAGGACAAGCTTCAAGGATTTGACCCCAAACCTGAGAGGACATTTCACAGGAGATTAAGGGAAGCAAGAGACACAAATAATCTTCAAGCACTTGTTCAATTTCCTGTGGATATGGCATAGGAGCAACATATGGTTGTTCAGGAGGTGGAGATGCCCAGCAATGCTAATGTCACCAGCATTGTGAAGCCCAGAATCATCGGGCACTTTGAGCTAAAAAAGAGCATGATCCAGCTACTACATGTGAATGGGCAGTTTATGGGTCTTCCACATGAGGGTCACAACAGCACATCCTGAACTTCTTGGAGATTAGTGATACTTATATCACTAACGGAATCACTCCAGACGATGTGAGGCTCACACTATTCCCTTTCTCTTCGTTGGGCAAAGCAAAGCGAAGGTTGTAGGCAGCACCGGCTAATTCTATTACATCATGGAATGGTCTGGCGAGAAAATTTTTGGCAAGGTTCTTCCCTTCAAGCAAAACTGCAAAGATCAGATATATGCTGCAGCTGGAAGTCAAACATTGGAGAAAAGCTTCGATGAAATATATGCATTACTAAACAAATCTCCAAAAGCAATCCTGATTAGCAAGGAGAGATGGGCAGACACACAGTGCAAAAATATGTAGGGGTTCTTGAGTTAGATGTTGTCTCTGCGTTATTAGTGCAGATTTCCACATTGAAAAACCAAGTCAATCAGATGACCTTGGTTATTAACAAGCAACAAGCCAGGCTAGTGCAACAGGTTCAAATATTTTGTGACTTATGTGGAGAGGGTCACACGAGCAACCTATGCACAGTTAATTCAGAGTCTGTCTGTTTTGTGGGTAATGAAAATAGGGGCCAGACAAACCAGTATGGGAGCACTTACAATCCTAACTAGAGGAACTACCCAAACTTCTAAACCAAGGTGCTCAGAATCAGTATAGGCCACAAGCGCCTCAACAACAATATAGACCACCGCAGGCTGAACAACTTGCAAATCCGACAAGTCACCTTGAGGAGATGATGAAGTAATTAATGGATGACCAGCAGGCCCAAGAAGCAGTGATGAGAAATTTGGAGCAACAATTGGGACAACTTGCAGTGCCCAAAATACTTGACCAGTTGGAGCTCTTCCAAGCGACACTGAGGCTAATCCTAAAGCATTTATTAATGTTGTGTCATTGAGGAATGGGAGACACTTAGAAGAAGTCCTATCAAAAAAGAAAAAACAAGTGACCTTTCATGAGAAACTGGCCACCATAGAAGCAGAAACAGAAAAATCAAAGGAGTCAGAGAAGCCAGCTAGAGGCGGTGGCTAAGCAACCTCCACCATTAGTTGCGAGGCCACCACCTACGTTCCCTTAGAGATTGCAGAAAATGGAGGATAATGCCGCTTATAAAAAGGTTCTTGATATTCTAAAGTAGTTGCAAATCAACATTCCACTGGTAGACATCCTGCAAGAAGTGCTCACATATGCCAAATACATCAAGGACATAGTGGCAAACAAGAGGGGGTTAACAGAGTTCGAGACTGTGGCACTCACTGAAAAATGTAGCTCAAGAATCCAAAGTAAGCTACCTCAAAAATTGAAGGATCCAGGTAGTTTCACTATCCAAATCTCGATTGGTAAGCATGTAGTTGGGAGAGCGTTGTGTGATCTTGGAGCGAGCATCATTTTGATGTCGCTATCTGTGTTCAGACAGTTAGGGTTGGGCGAGCCGCGCCCAACCACAGTAATTTCACAGTTGGATGATCGCTCCCTTGCTCATCCTGAAGGAGTGATTGAAGTTGTGTTCGTTCAAGTGGGTTCTTTCATATTCCCTACTGATTTCATTATCTTGGACTATGAGCCTTATCAGGAAGTCCCATTTATTTTGGGGCATCCATTCTTAGCCACGGGTCGAGCTATTATTGATGTATGCGAAGGAAAGATGACGATGAGAGTAGGTGATCGAGTGGAGGTATTCAATGTGTACAAAGCACTCAGATTGCCAACCCACTATGAAGAGTTGTCCATGATTTTTGTGGTGGAAGGTGATGTGACGTCATTGATGCCTTATATGAGCGTCATATATCCTCTTGAACGAGCTTTGATTGGGGATGAAGAAGACATTGAAGATGAGATGATGGAAGAAATTGAGCAAGTACTTGACATTTCTTGCAATTATGTCCATGGGTTTGGGAGATTTGAGGAGTTGGACAGGCCCGTCACTCTAACCCCTCCTAACCCATCTATTGAAGAAGCTCCAAAGCTAGAACTTAAGCCCCTTCCAGCACGTTTGTGCTATGCTTATTTGAGGAACTTTGACACATTGCCAGTGATTATCTCATCCAGCTTGACTAATGTACAAGAAGAAAAATTGCTCAGAGTACTTCGCGAGCATAAAAAGGCTATTGGGTGGAGGATTGCTGACATCAAAGGAATCAATCCATCATTTTTCATGCATAAAGTCTTTCTGAAAGATGGACACCACCCCAGTGTTAAGCAACAAAGGAGATTAAATCCCATCATGAAAGAGGTCGTGAATAAGGAAGTAATTAAGTGGCTCGACGCAGGTATCATCTTTCCTATCTCTGACAGCAACTGGGTAAGCCCAGTGCAATGTGTGCTCAAAAAGGGGGGGATGAATGTGGTAGAGAATGAGAAAAATGAGCTTATTCCTACTCGCACCGTGACGGGGTGGAGAGTTTTTATTGATTACAGAAGGCTCAACAAAGCAACCCACAAGGACCATTTCCCACTTTCATTTATTGACCAAATGTTGGACAGATTGGCCGGACATAAATATTATTGCTTCCTTGATGGTTATTCGAGGTACAACCATATTGTCATATGCCAATAGGATCAGAAGAAGACCACTTTATCTTGTCCTTATGGTACTTTCGCTTTCAAGTGAATGTCGTTTGGTCTTTGTAATGCACCGGCCACTTTCTAGAGGTGCATGATGGCTATTTTCACCGATATGGTGGAAAAATTTATGGAAGTCTTCATGGATGATTTTTTAGTCTTTAGGTCTTCTTATGATGACTGTTTGAAGAATTTGAACAAGGTGCTAGCCCGTTATGAAGAAACAAATTTGGTGTTAAATTGGGAAAAGTTCCATTTTATGGTACAAAAAGGCTTCGTATTGGGTTGTAGAGTATCAAGAAGCGGCACTGAAGTTGATCAGGCGAATGTGGAGGCAGTTGAAAAATTTCCTCCACCCATTTTATGTGAAGGGTGTCCGGAGTTTCATGGGACACGTGGAATTTTTTAGATGCTTTATTAAGGACTTTTCAAAAATTGTTACTCTCTTGTGCAGGTTGCTTGAAAAGGATCTAACCTTCAATTTTGATGAAGCATGCCTGAATGCATTTGAAGAGCTCAAAAAAATGTTGGTGGCTGCCCCTATTATTGCAGCACCGGATTAGTCCTTACCATTTGAACTTATGTGCGATGCAAGTGACCAGCTATTGGGGCAGTGTTAGGCTAGAGGAAGGACAAGACATTTTATTACATCTACTACGCGAGTAAGACTCCTGATGATGCACAACTGAATTATACCACCACTGAAAAGGAGTTGTTGGCCATTCTGTGGGCCTTTGAGAAATTTCGGGCATACTTGATGGGCACAAAAGCCATAGTCCATATCGATCATGCAGCAATCAGGTATATATTTACAAAAAAGGAATCCAAGGCTCGATTGATGCATTGGGTTTTGTTGTTGCAGGAATTTGATGTAGAAATACGAGATTGGAAGGGCACAGAAAACCAAGTAGCCGACCACCTATCAAGGCTGGAAAATCATGACCACATGGAGGAGGGTGGACATATTAAAGAGGCATTTCCTGATGAACAAATTTTTTCTATCACCCAAGACCCTTCCCCATGGTACGCGGATTATGTGAATTATCTTGTGAGTGGGAGTCTGAAGCTAGAAAGAGTTTTCTACATGATGTGAACTTCTACTACTGGGAAGAGCCATTCTTGTACAAGTAGTATGCTGATCAGTTGATGAGGAGATGCATTCCAGAAAAGGAGGTGGAACTAGTGTTGTATGATTGTCATGCATCACCTTATGGGGGGCCATCATGGAGGCGATAGGACGGCTGTGAAGGCATTACAATCTGGGTTCTTTAGGCCAACATTATTTAAGGATGCCCATACATTTGTTAAGAAGTGCGACCACTGTCAAGGAACAAGAACAACCACAAAGAGGCATGATATGCCTTTGAATAACATCCTGGAGGTCGAGATTTTTGATGTGTGGAGGATAGATTTTATGGGACCATTCTCATTGTCCAGAGGAAACAAATACATATTGCTAGCAGTTGATTACGTGTCAAAATGGGTAGAGGAGATCGTATTGCCAACAAATGATGCCAAGGTGGTAGATGCTTTTGTGAAAAAGAGCATATTCTCGAGGTTTGGGACTCCACATGCCTTGATTAGTGATGAAGGGACACACTTTTGCAATCGGTTGTCGAATAACCTTCTAGCTAAATATGGAGTCCGCCATAGAGTTGCCACGGCATATCATCCGCAAACAAGTGGACAAGCTGAAGTGTCCAATAGAGAAATAAAACAAATATTAGAGAAGACAATGAGTGTTAATAGGAAGGATTGGGCTACAAAGTTAGATGATGCCTTATGGGCATATAGAGCTGCATACAAAATATCTATTAGAGTGTCGCCGTATAAGCTTGTTTATGAAAAGGCATGTCACTTACCTGTTGAGCTTGAACACAAGGCGCACTAGGCCATTAAAAAGTTGAATATGGATTTTGAACCCGCGAGCGAGAAGAGGCTCTTGCAGTTGAATGAGTTGGATGAGTTTAGACTGCATGCTTATGAATATGCTAAGCTTTACAAAGAGAAACTGAAAATATGGCATGACAAGCGTATCGAGCCATGTAACTTTGAACCGGGCCAACAGGTACTATTGTTCAATTCTAGGCTCAAGCTATATCCTGGGAAGTTAAAATCGAGATAGTCAGGTCCATTTGAGGTGGTGAGAGTCACTTTATGGTGCAATTGAGCTGCATGCTTTACATGGTGAAAGGAAATTTATAGTGAACAGACACGTAGTCAAGCACTATTGGAGAGGAATCATTGATCGTGAGAAGACCAAAGTAGTACTCGTTGATGAGTAAGCAAGGCCCTGGGTTGTGCCGCGATGATAAATCAGGCGCTTGTTGGGAGGCAACCCAATTTTTATTGCTTTCCTAGTTTAGCTTTTTAAATTTTTAGTTAGAATAAACTTGAGTTTTTATTTTCTTTGTCAAAATAGAAATTATAGGTAAAACAGTGTGGGGCATGTAAACTGGATATATAAAGTACTCGGGGAATCGGGATGTTATAAAAAAATAGAATATCAAAAAATCAACGCCTAGGCCAGCGCCCCATGCTGCCTGGGGGTGCAATTTACAATATGTCCGGAACCCCCAGTGCCAGGCCTAGCGTGGGGCGCTGGGCTGGGGGTGCAGGTAACTAAATTTTTTTAATTTTTTTTTAGTTTTTTTTATTTATTTTATTTAATTGATTAACCATAACCATTAAACCCGACCCATATACTCATTTATCGTAAAATCATAACCCACATTGAATTTGTACCCATACGCACCTTGAATTAAAATAAAACTCTTAACCCCTTTTCTTTAATTATCGTATGCTCCACTTTTGTTGCCTTGGTTTATATCTTGGAGTACTCTTATGGCTGGTATGTCACCCAACCTACTTAAACAATCTAAAGTCTTGGCCCGTCCCTTTTAGAGAATGATCCCTACGAGCGCGTCTCTCGTAGACGAATACCAACTCAGTTCGCTCCTACTGTGCGGGAGTCTCAATCGGTCTTTACTCGACCGGCTTTTCTCTCTCACCGTAACTCTCTTTCACGCTCTCACTCTCTACCCGTGACCCTTCTCCCTCCTCACTCTCAAATTTCTCAAGCTTCTCTCTTGCTCTCATCCTAAATCCTACAGGTATGTTCTCTCTTCTTCTTCTTCTTCTTCTTTCTCTTTTAATTGGTAGATGATAATAAACATTTCCCCTCCCACACGCCCTAATCCCCAAAATTTTCTCTAAGTTGCTTCTTAAGACTTGTTCTAAGGGGGGTGACCCGGATGTGGGACGAAATTGGTTGTGCCAACTTTGTGGGTGTATTGTATACAAAGTACTAAACAATAATTCCCTCTATTTCATTTAAATTTGGGATGGCCACCATGTTCCGCCATTGTTGGACTAAGTTTCTCACATTTCATTCCCACAAGGTGTTTGCTAAAATATTTGAATGAGTATTTTGTGCACCGCTGAAGTCTGAGTAATCGAGTGTAGTTGTAGGTGACTTCGGGCTAAGTGTGAGTGTTTGGGGATGATTCTACATAATTCGGAGCTTAATTTTAATGTGCATATGTCGCCCACACCATGTATCTTGTATTAGGTATGTTGTAGCACTTTGTAGAATTAGCTAATGTCGTGTCGTAGTTGTAGAGGTTAATGATCGACCACTTGATTTATGTGGCATAACTCGTGAGCTATAATTGTGCGGCATGGGGAAGCTTTTAGTACCCATTGCCTTGTGGTGCAACATTTGTGCGTCTTACACCACTATTGTGTGTATCGTTCATGGAGCTTTCGGTTTTATGTGTGGGGTCATCTTTGACTCTCGCTACAACCTTAGGCGAATTTTTTTTGATTCATTCTCACATTAATGCTTAATTGTGTTATAGGTTGCTATGGCTCGTAATGGTGCAAGCAAGGGCAAGGGAGTAGGGAAGTCCTCAACCACTGCTCCCGCGCCTAAAAAGCGCAAGCAAGGAGATTGATCATTTGAGCAAGCTAAAGGGAAATAAGTTGCCGATGGACCACAGCAGGCACCATTACAACCGAGGCCTCATTTGAAACTAGTTAGTGATGCTGCCATCGCATGGCATAAGGACTTCGTGCCATATGGGTGTTACGTCTCCAAGATGGGCATTAATGTGAAAGCTTTAGAAAAGAACTTCTCGGACATGCTGCGCCGGTTGCCAGAACTGAACACAGACAAATTCCTAAAATGCCTCGGCCATGCAAATTTGAGCATGGTGCGAGAACTGTATGCTAATTGGAATGCTAACTTGTTCAGGTCACATGTTCGTGGAAAGTACGTGCCACTAAATAGGCGGTCCTTATGTGAATTTTTGGGTGTTGAGAACTCTAAACCGGGGAGGCTAAAAAATTTGTAAAAAACCCAAGCTAGATGGCGATACGTCACACTCTTTGTGGCGTCGATTCAAATGCCAAGTGGACAAAAACAAAGGGCGATGCCCATCTTGAGATGGTTCGTTCTGATTTCAACAAGACCGCCAAAGTGTGGCAAAATTTTGTGCAGGCCCGACTCATGCCAGTGTAACACAACAGCGAATACACTCGAGCTCGAGTGTGGTGTTATATTCTTTTTGATGACTGGGAGACCCATTAATGTGGCTGAGATCATGTTGGAGGATATGGCCCGCACATGATTTGGGCGGCAGATTTAGAGGTTTTTCTTTGGCAACTTGCTCAGGCAGTATATGCTCTCCCAGGAGATGCCGGAATACCCAGGGTATGACGAGGTCGCTGAGGCTCCTAAAGGGATGTTGGACATCACATCTTTGTTGGAGACCACATCTAGGCTCACTTAGGCAGCGCGGAATGAAAGAGATGAGAACTTCAACAGCTATCTCTATAACTCCTTAAATGTACTCATAAGCAGGATGGATGTATCAGACGAGGAGCGTATGCATTTACGCAATGATTTTTCTAGTTCTTCGAAAGAGATGTTGGGGAGATCATCTGGAAGCCCCGTTCACTCGTTGGAGGACGAGAAAACTTACGAAGGCTCCGACACAGAGGATGAGATAGGTGATAACGTCCATGGCTTTGGTGCTTGTGGGACCTGATGATAATGATGAGCCCAGAGCTGCGGATGACTGGCATCCTAAGTAGGAGGACTTCGACTAGCAGGAAGTTCTTTTCGCCCTACTCTGCTTTATATTTTCACATGCATCGAGGACTATGCATATGCTAAGTGTGTGGTGGGAGAACTACTCCTTGTGATGTACATTGTATAAATTGTATAAATTTGTTTCATTTTATGAGTTTTTACTTAGTCTAGTCTTGAGTCTAGTTTGTTTTTGAAAGAAAAAGAAAAGGAAAAGAAATACAAAAATACAAAAAGAAAAAAATTTAGAAAAAGCTCGGAGTTTTCCCGATGATGGATCTGTTGGACAATTTTCTTGAGGGATATCGTCAGATTAAAAACACCAAAAAGATTTTTTCCATTTTAGGATAGTTAGGTAGTATCCCTTGATTTTTCTTTGGGCGCCGGTTCTTTTCAAAGGGTGTAGCTCGAACCGGGTACTTTATTTTTTTAGGAGTAGTTTAGGAAGAAACTGAGTTGCTCTAAGGTGCCTAGTGACATGTTTGGTGCTGGCACATTAGACTATGACATGCAATCTATCTTCTCGTACATTGGATTTGGATTGTGACACCTGAGTAAAATAAATAGCCTATTCCGTGACGCTTTCTCTCAATTGTTTGATTTGTATGCCACATAGTGCAATATTGCTTAAAATTTCTTAACTATATGTGCTTGCTTGACTTGAGAGTTGAACAGAACCGTCATGATTGAATCACGTGTAATGTGTGTGTGAGGTATTGTGATCGTCTATGCTATCCTGTGTAATTTAGAACTTGCCCCGTGTCTTAATCGAAGCAAAATCATTAAGTTGTGCTATTCTAGGAGGTGATGTAGGCGTTTCTTGCTTGATCATGGATGTGCTTGTCACATAAATAAAATTTTCCGTTACTAGGCCCTTTAAGCCTATAGACCTTTTCTTTGGCACCCACATTACAAGCCGTATCCCTATTTTGTTCTTAATTCAAGATTGTTGAACTTTTACCTCCTAGGGCACTTAGTTGTTAAAAGAAGTAAGGTGAGAGATTGAGGAGTAGCTTTCTAGTGGAACCATGGAAGGGCCCTTAAGGTGCACTAAAATTGTGAAAAAAAGGTCACTAGCCGATGAACCTTAATGTATGGAATGTGTGGAGAAAAGAAAAACAAAGAGAAAAAGAAAAAAAATTGCAATAAAAAAATGCTAGTTCAAATAAGGTAGAAAAACACACAGCTCTTAATCTTACTAATTCGTGCTAGTGGAAATATAGAAGTGCTTAATTGAAAAGAGGGCTATGTTATATATGGTGTATGACAAGTGAATTGGTTGAGAAGAAGATGTGCTTGATTTGTGAGTATAGTGTATTAAAGTGCTTAGGAGGGTTAGTCACTATTCCTAAATGTATCCTACCCATCCCTTAGCCTACACTACAGCCTTAAAGTCCTAATTGATCCTAGATTTGGCTAGCTTAGATTAGTAGAGATGTACACTACAGGCAAGCTTATGGCACGACCACTGGATGCACATGAATTCTTTGTGAGAGTGAGCGAATTTTGTTCAATTGTGTGATGTCCTTAAATTATGTTCAAGGGCATACTTGAATGTATGGATTACATTACATTCACTCTTTTGTTTGTTGGTGAGGGCGCATGATCTCATGAAGGGTTGATAATGTTTTAAACTTCTCTTGTTGGGTGAGTGCGCGAGTTGAAGATGCTTAGTGGTAATGAGTCGGCTCTTGAGGTAGGGTGGTTACAGATAGACTGTTTGAATTCATGCTTGATTGCCGGTATGGATCAAGTCAAGGGTAGAGTGTATGGTTAAAAATTCAAGTGCTCCTCTCCAGTTGAGATGTGTACGTTGTTGGGGGTGTAGTTGATAGTCTCATTGCTCGAGTACGAGCAAGAGTCTAAGTGTGGGGTGTTGATATTTAGCTTAAAATATATATATTTATATGTATATTGCCTCATGTTTTACCCGTGTTTCGTGGATTTCGGATGTAAAATATATTGATTTATACTAATTCGTGGTGTTTTTACATGTAGGAATCATCCGCAGGCAATAGGGGGAAAAATGTGCGAGATTAGAGCCAAAACAGAGAAAAAAAATGAAAAATGTGGATTTCCAGCACCATAGGCAGTGCCCCACGCCACTTGTGGCGCAGTTTACAGAATCATCCAAGGGCCAGTGCCAGGGTTAGCGCCCCATGCTGTCCCGGGCGCTGGTGATGGAATTTCTACAACTTTGCCGGGGACAAGATTATTTCAGCTCAAGACCTAACCAACGCGTATCAAAGCAAGACTAAGCCTATTTTGAGGGGGAGACACCACTTTGAAGGAAAAAAACACACGAGAAACATCGGGGAGCGAGGATATTTCAGTTTTCTTCATGTTTTCTTAGTATTTTCAGTCATCCAACACTTGGGAAATTGTTTGATATTATCACGAGCGGCTAAAATCCATAGTTATGGGGTTGTGATTTAGCCATGAACATTGTTGTTTAACGTTGACTTAACCTGAATTATAATTCACCAATATATGGTCGTTTCTTCAATTCTTTGATTAATTGTCTGGCCGGCAGTTACTTTCTATTTGCTATCTATGCTATGCTTGGGAAAGCCATGTTTAGATTAAAGAAGAATTGAAGAGAGCATGATCTTAACTCTAGGAGGGCAGGTTTGTGGTTAGGATAGGAATGTACCTTGTAATCGTGCTTAATTAAATATCATAATCTTAATGCTTTCTTAATAGATTGATTTCATAGGAATATTGGCGTTAATCTATTTTGAATAGGCGAGTAGTACTTCGGGAGAAGGCTACGAGAGCAATTGTTCGATTAATTAGCAACCATGAATGAATTGTATGAATGAGAGAGTTAACTAGAGCACAATTGGATTTGTGAATCGATTACAACCCTGAAATATTTTCTCTACTGAATTCATAACAACCATTTTACTGCTTGATAATTTAGTTACTAGTTAGAATTATTGTTTAGTTTAATCACACTTTTGAACTCGGATTGACTTGACTGAATAACAGTCTTGGTGAATTTAGTGGGTATTTAATACAAGTCTCTGTGGGTTCGACACTCGACTTATCATTTTATTACTTGTATGACTATGTATACTTGTGTTCGCGTTTGCGAGCAACAGTGGACACCCAATTCTACATGGCACTCTCATTTTGATGAGATGGACACCACATGGCATGCCACCTCACTGCCCCAGCCCATTTCCATCTTGTTAAGAGTTGTTATAGGCTGATGTTATCAATGAAAATATAGATAAATAGAATATTAAACAAGTACAAGGCTATTGAAAGTTGTTGGATGATAATAGAAAAAGAGAATATTCAAGATCGAATAAAGTTTGAATTTGTCATTTATGTTAGAGATGAATTACTCTTGAGGGAGGTCTATAAATATGGTCATTCCACAAGCAAGTGATTCACCAAAATATAATCTACAATAGTATTGCAACATGGCTAGCAGCATTTCACCCTTCAAGTTTGCTTTCTTCGTTATCTTCTTCAGTGCAGTTAATATATCATGGATTCAAGAGATGACAGTGATGGCTCATCGAGATTTTGCTCAAGAAATAGTTATGGCGAAAACAAAACTACTTCCCCTCACAGATTTCATTACTTGTGGGAAAGTTTGCTCATCTGATAGTGATTGTTCTGACGGCTGGCGTTGTAAATATTGCAAATATCAAGATGAAGTAAATATTCCAGTGCCATTTCCTGTGTACAAGCCTGCTGGCTATTATTGTGAAAGTTAAATCTTTTCTTAAAGATATTCCCTATGCATAATTAAGTCTATGAATGTACGTGTGTGACAGTGTGAGTATTATAATGTTTGTCAAGTAATAAGATGTTTGTGTTATTTAATAATTTCTCTATATTTTTCCTTTGAAACTTTATGTGTTTTGAGTGAGAAAGAAATAAATGGAGTTGGAATTAACCTTTGATGGTTTACAACATGTAATATTAGTTTGGGATTTTCAGTCATTCGTGATAAATATTTATTATTGTCTTTGCTGATGTATTTCGCTACTGACTTCTTTAGTTAATCAAAACCAAATATAAGTATAAAGTATAAGAATTGGAACTTTGAATAGCCAACTCCATATATTTAAAAAAAAAATAATGACTCATAAATTACAGTATTTAAGAAAAAAATGCCAAAAAAATGAGGAAATGGCATGGCAAGGCGATGATTATGGTTCCCTAGGTGGTTTTGGATGGGCGGGCAAACTTTTAGGCGACTCGGGTCCGATTGCCCGGACCCATGCCTGTGGCGTGGGCTTTAGCACACGAAAATCTGAGTATCGGACGGAATTCCAGTTTCATGGCCCTAAATCGCGCATATAAATTTACCTATTCTTTTATTTCATTTTTACAAATAAATTTTCTTATCAAAAATTTATCTCTTTATTTATAATTCTCAGATAAAAATTATTTTTTAAAAAAAGAGTTTCTTTCCTATGAAAATGCCTCGATCACAAGTGTATTCTTGTGATTTGTCAAAGTTTGCATCTTCAAGAACTTGATGCATCATACTGAAAGACATCAGGATGATCCTTATCAACATGTTATGCTAATATTTTTTCCATTTCCTCTTTCTCTTGTAATGACATCTGACATAAACTAGCTAATTGAATATAGTTTAAAATTTATTTGTTTAATAACTTGAAATTATCAATTTATGTTCACTCTAAAACTAATATTTTCTTTAAAGATGTTTTAATTTCGAAAATAAAGATAGTGAAATCAATATGAAAAAGCCGAGGCAATGTAAATAAAATAGTAAATGATAATATTGTAGTTTACTTGTTAAAATATTATTTCCATCAAATTTCAAATAATTGTGCAAAGCATGTTATCACAGAGAGTAAAATCGTCTGCACAACAGCACCAGAAATGATGCTGATCCACAAGTCTTTTCCCCTAAAGTTGAGGCTAGGAATTCCAGAAAGGTAAAATGAAGCAAGGTTGACATAGGCTCCGATATGCTGCCAACCACACCCCCCTGCAACACCAAGAATTGCATAAACCCAGAGTTAGTCGACACCGCCATGTACTCTCTCTATTTCAATTTAAACGACATATCGAGAGTTAATTTGACTAAACTTTGAAATTAAATTGGATTAATTTAAATCAATATTTTAAAATTTTCTGGCAAAGACGATTCAGTTGAACCCCTTTGGTAAATGTGGCTCCGACGACTGGTAGGTGTAGTGGCTCGGTCCTCGGGTAAAACTAGCTAAGTCTCGCCTTCTATATTCTTTTTTTAATTTTTCTTGATGAAACTCTTAATTAGCATGTAACAGTAAAGGTAGATCATATTGGTATGTCGAATCCATCTATGTTTAAGAAATCATTCGAGGTATGCTGAAATTTGTAATAAACTGTGAACGATTATCATAACAAGCAAAAAAACAATACACCTACAGAGCACCTTAACCTCACAACCAACTTTCCAGGAAGGGTATTGTTAGTGTCAAGGCCTCCAACAGCAAAGAAAACACTAGTTGCATAACTTGCTCTCTTGGAGGATTGCATCATATCTATTCTACTTCTAATTTCCTGTTGTATATAAAACTCGTATATACAGCAACTCCCTTAAAAATCTTCCAATTCCGAGCTCATGATATACCATTGCACTGTATACAACTGCCACTATTTCTTTGTTAAATCTCCCCCAATGCTTCCTCTTAAAAAATTCCAGTGTGCCTGATATCCCCAGTTGTGGAAATAGGCAACCTATCCAATTTTGAAGTTCACCTCTAAGTGCTGAAGTCCATCTGCAATCAAGAAATAGGTGTTGGTAGGAAATCGGCAACATATCCAATTTTGAAGTTCACCTCAGCATGTGCAACCTTTTCCAGTACCAACTACAATCTGCCGGAGGGACATGATTCTAGAAATCAGTGCCATTCTTTATATAAAGACCATGCACCCACTTAACCCACAACCCTTCTTTCTTAAAGACAAGTAAGGCTTGTTCAGTTGGTAAAAGCACCTCCACCCATGACCGTTAGGTCTAGGGTTCGAGTCTCGCTAGAGGGGAAGTGAGAAAACACTATAGATCCTCCTAATTTGGGAGGGGTTTAAAAAAGGAAAAAAAAAAAATAACCAAATTAGCTTCCCAACCAATGCAATACTCCACTTCTTGCAACATCTGATATTTAAACCTTCAAACGTTTTTGGAACACAGACTGTATTCCAAGCTACTACATTTCCTGTTAACCTCAGACAAGATACTCTGAGGTAATATAAAGACAGACACCCAAAAATTGTGCAACGAGAATAATACTGAATTTATGATTTGTCGTCTCCCTGCATATGAGAGATGTCTGCTGAAAGTTGATTTAATCTTGGTAGTGATCTTCTCTATTAATTGGTGACACTCAATCTTGCTTCACTTCGCGTATGAAAGAGGTAACCCAAGAGAAAACCCTG
Organism: Nicotiana obtusifolia; assembly: GCA_002018475.1. Lineage (NCBI taxonomy): Eukaryota > Viridiplantae > Streptophyta > Magnoliopsida > Solanales > Solanaceae > Nicotiana > Nicotiana obtusifolia. The sequence goes on from MCJB01051766.1 coordinate 23,334, forward strand.
TATACTCCTTGAGCAGATATCTAGTAGCAGATGAGAAGTCGTTTAAAGCTTCTAACACTCTCCTAACAGAAGATAGATGACCCTTACAGAAAATCATCAAATTATCCGCAAAGATCAAATGAGTTCATCTCAATTTTTTGCACATAGTATGGAATCTAAAATCTGGCAATTCACTCATCTTACTCAAAGTTATTGAGAGGTACTCTATAACCAATACAAATAGAAGAGGAGACATGGGATCCCCTTATCTTAATCCTCTCGTTCCCTCAAAGTACCCATACCCCACACCATTCACTTTAATAGAGAACTTGGGTGTTGATATACAAGCCATAATTAGTTGCACAAATTTAGGTGGAAAGCCAAATCCCAGTATAGCTTCCTCCACAAATTCCCATCTGACCATATCATACGCTTTTCTTAGGTCAATTTTCATCACACATCTTGGTGAAGCTTTCCTATTATAATGCCTCAGAATATCATGACAAATCACCACATTTTGCATCATAGTCCTCCTTTGCACAAATGCCGCTTGGTTTTCTTTCAAAGTGGTAAAATGCAAAGCTTGTTCATGCCCCAATATAGTGGTGACAAAATAGATAAAAAGAAAGCAGTTATTCACTCATATATCCATATGAATTAGAACCATATTATCCACTTAGAAAATGGATAAATAATAGGTTTAACTTTTACATTTGTAAAGCCTCAAATTGGGGATTCCTCAAGTTTGGTAGATTATGAATTCTCCCAAAAATGATCATATTTAAGAAGCCATAAATAATATGAATATCCATATTATCCGTCAATTAACCCATTTTTATCCGTATTACATATCGATCGAATCGCATAATTTAGCCATTTTTTACATTATCCATTTCAATCCGTCAATATCCGTCCGATCCGCCCATTTGCCGCCCAATATAATCTAAAAAGATCATTCTCTATCATTTAAAGATGTCACTTTTGTTTAATCACTCCACAACCACGTCACATCATTCTTCTTTTAGTATGGGTTTCTGATAACCAAATCAATATTTACTTTCTCTTTTATGTATAGTCTCTATTAGCTTAACTACAATATATAAGCACTTATGCTTCACCATCAAATATATACACACAATATCAACTTGACAAAGATTGAAATAGATTCTCTGACGAAGTGGAAATATATATTGTCATTAATGCATTTTTTCAACCATCCTTTACTTACTTTGTCATGCACCACATTCTCTCTTTTCTTTTTTGTTGTTCCGTTTTCTAGTTCTACACTTTACTTTAAACTCACAAAGCACTATCAAATCAAACTGCTTCCTGTTAGTTATTAAAGGCTTTAGAAAAAGATGTAATTGCTCTTGTTGGATTGCCTTTGAAGTCAATTCTAGTGCTCGTACTGCACAATTAGTAGCTATGGTTATGAATGCTACTACTAGAAATCTGCTAAAAAGCGACCACAAAAAGCGATCAACGTTGGTCTCTTTTTGTCTAAAAGCGACCAAAAAGCGACCGAATAGGCCTGGTCAATATTCAGGTGGTCCCTTAACATTTGCAACCACTGTTGGTCGCAAATTTGCGACCAACTTTGGTCTCTAAGGCAAAAGGACCAAACATTCTTGTATAACATATAGAGACCAACGTTGGTCTCCCACGGTATTTCTTATTTATTTAATCTGGAAATATGCGACCAACGTTGGTCGCAAATTATTTAATTTTTTTTATTTTTGTTTTAATTAAGCGACCAACGTTGGTCGCATAATTGAAGAACCTAACAGTCATTTTTACAATAAGCGACCAACGTTGGTCGCATTATGTCCAGATTTAAAAAATCTGGGTAATTTTACGACCAACATTGGTCGCAAAACTAAAGATATTTTTTTTTGTAATAAGCGACCAACGTTGGTCGCTATACATGAACAGTTTTAAAATCTGGGCTGTTTTGCGACCAACGTTGGTCGCAATTTTCCGGAATAATTTTTTTTTCAGTGAAAAGTGACCAACTTGAGACCAACGTTGGTCGCTTTTCTTGGTTCATTTTTTCCAGAAATTGCCTGTTTTGGCAGCTACACCACCTGCCAGCTACAACCAAATTCGTTTATGGCATTTTCTGCCCTAAACAACAACAACAACGACAACAACAACAACAATATACAAAAACAACAACAACAACGACAACAACAACAACAACAACAACAACGACAACAACAACAACATTAAACAGCAACAACATTAAAAGTATAAAGTTCAATAGAACTTATACATAAGCTAATCAAAATAAGTTAACTGTTATTACAATTCAAGGATTATTATTTTGTACATCATTAGTGTCATTGTCCGATGAAGTTTCATCACCAAGACGGTATGGATAAGGGTGTCATTGTGTAGGACCGGAGGGATGATAACGGGGAGGAGGGGAGGAAGTAGCACGGGGAAGGTGAGCCTCTGGCGATGACTCACGAGACCGGGGAATCGGAAAAGTGCCAGAAGCCAAGAGAGATTTGAGCTGCTCTTGTATGCCAACATACTGAGCCTGTATAATCTTTTCTCTTTCCTTGGTGGCTTCTAGCTCGGCTGTGAGCTTTGTCACAGTCTCCCGCACAGAGGAGAGGCTCTCCCCATCAAGTTGCTCCGCTTGCGCAGAAGTGCCTATTCCTTGCATTCCACATTTATAACGGTGGAATTTCTTAGTGGGAAGCCCGTATACCTTCTCCCATTTTGGACCGCCAGCAGTCTGCGTCTATAGTCTTTCAGCATCCTCGTCCGACGGTTGGATTGGGTCGCCCGATGAAGATGGTGGTTGGCTGCGTATGAATTCTTCAAGCTTAGCCGTGAAGCGACCCTATAAGAAAAATTACGTTGAATTAGTATTTCAAAAGTTATGTAAAAGTAAATCAAAGTACTTAATGAAAATTGAAAACTTACATGTACAGTCGAGGCTCGGCCCTCGACCCACCTTTCTTCGTCCGATTTTTTCTTCTTCTTGACAATATGAGTCTCCTTGAATAACTCATCTTGCCTCATCGGACGGCCCAACTTCTTCTCCTAAAAACTCATAAATTTTAGTTAATAAACAGAGTAGACGTTGAAAAGTAAAACTAAATTAAGCAATTACGTACCATTTTCCTCTTTATTGTACCGAGGCTGATCGCACCTCCAGTGTGCAGGGAGCCTCCCTTCTCAGAAACACGATCTTTCTTTCCTTGCTCGCTCTTCTTTAGGAAGTCTGCGGTTAGCCATTGCCTTTGCAAATCCTCCCATAGATTATCAAGCAACCAGGAGGGCTTCTGGTTCGACTTTCTAGCCCTGGAAAAGCAATGAGACAACCGCTTGCGAGCCTTGAGATGGAAATTAGCAGCTACATCCGCACTATAGCGGTGTTCCCATACACACTTGCTCTGTATTTCAAACGTTAAGTTTTTAGATGGAAATATCATAAATATAAATAATTTTACTGCTTAAAAGAACACGTATACCTTAAATTCATTGAAAATTTACTCCTTAAGCGAGAATGGGAAATCACTCCAAGTCGCATAAGGGCCATCTAATAGCTTTCTGGTGGCTTGGGTGATTATCCTTGTAGTAACATTACTAGGGATGAACCTTTAATGTAATAAAAAAAAAAACACATTAATATCTTAGTAAAACCGTACAAAACTAGTAAACGTAAAATAAGAAATAACTCTTACCCGTTACCCTCAGGGACTATGATGATCCTGCCAAATTGATCACGACGCACCTCCTCGTCATCATCACCATCACCGTCCGAACCATGTACATCAGAGGCATGTGTGGAAGGTGTAGGGGGGTCAGAGCTAGGGTCTCGTAGGCGAAGGCCTGTAATAGATGGAGTCCCATATGAAGATGGCGGCAAGCCCTATGACTGCGACATAGCTGTATGGGCCGCAGGGGGACGTGACACTGATTGCTGTGACCCGAGTGGCTGTGACTCGAGTAGCTGCAACCCCTGTGGCTGCGACACTGATGCCTGTGATCCATGTGGATGTGACATGGATCGATGTGGTCCATGCAATGCAGATGGCTGAGATCCACGTGGATGTGTGGCAGCTGGACTGTATGTCGGACGTACAATCCTATGGCCCTGTGATGAAAGACCTGGTGTCTGCACGAAGGTGTAGGCTTAGTTATGCTGTGGCAGCTCAGAATAGCCTTAGGGTGGAGGAAAAGACGTAGGCATAGGCAACTCTGAAACGGTAGGACAAGTTGGAGTATAATCTTCTACCCTCCTCTTTGGTTTCCTAGCCTTGTCTCGACCCCGAGAACTACTAGAATCATTGTTACCTCGATCCTTGCCTGTCATCTGCATAATATAATACATATTTAGATTGAAAGATATAAAGAAAATAGCTATAAACCAGAGTTGTTAAAGAAACCAACTGTTTAAAGCTCATCGTCGTATAGTTCCTCGTCCGAGAATTCTTCTTCCTCGGTAGTTTGAGCTTCATCGGTTGATACTTCTTCCTCGTTTTCTGTAATTCTTACTTCAGAAATATCAACTTCTTCCAGTATGTGTTCAGGATGTTCGAAATCATTTTCTAAAACTTCGTCCACTATTTGGTCAACAGTGGAGATATCGTTTTGATATGCAACATCTAACACATTCTCAACTTCCACCCTACCCACAGGCTTGGTTTTTATTACAACCCACCAATCAAACTTATTCCGCCGCAATGGATAAGGAGCATAATACACTTGCCTAACATTTATGAAAGGATCATAGCGATCATACTCCCTCTTATGATTAACCTCAATTATATTGTACTTATTGTGGACTCTAGTACCTCTTGTTGGGTGTGGGTCAAACCACTTGCATCTAAAGAGTATCAATTTCTTGTACGGCCAACCTGTATATTCTAGTTAAATTATTTCTTTGATCACACCATAATAATCAATATCTCCATCTTGGTTGCCATTACCACCTTGAACCCACACCCCACTGTTCTTGCTATTTTTATTTTTTGAGCAATCCTCGGTATGGAACTTATATCCATTCACAACGTACTTAGACATTGTTCTGACCTCAACCCCAGGTCCCCAAGATATATCTTTCAAAAATTGGTTTACACCATTATTTGGATTATTTACCTACATATTGTTAAAAAAAATTCATATGTTAGGCGGACTTCCAATCAATGTTTACCTACGTAGTTTTAGAATATTTTAAGGAGAAACTTACAAATTGTTTGAACCACGTATCAAATCTCGTATATATAGCATCATGGCCAAATTGACCCACGAAGTGACTGTGACACATCAAACATTTTTAGTAGTTGCATTGAGATGTAATCACAGTAATTGTTATATTTTGATAACTTATACTAAATCAATACTTACTTGAGAAATGGTACGACTTCGGGACAATTTAGCAACACGTGAAGTGTAGCTGACTTGAACTCCATATCTCTCAAACTCCTCTTTCTAACATCTTTAGAACATCGGCCTGGTTGATTGAATATGGACATAGGTGGATATGACGGATCATTCATAAGGTCGACTGTGTGCCTGTTGGGCCTATTCCTAGCACATGCCACATTACTCTCAAAATAATAAGAGCAAAAATGAGCAGTCTCCTTTGCAAGATATGCTTCGCATATAGATCCTTCAACCATGTTCCTTTGCCTAACAAATTGTTTGCATTTGCCGATTGTCCTATCATAATTTCAGGTTAGCCAAGAACATTAAAATAAAACAGAAAATTACATCAAACATATAATATTACCTCTCAAAAGGATACATCCGAACGGGCCCTCCAAGTCGTGCCTCGTGTACAAGGTGGATTGGAAGATGTTCCATCACATCAAAAAACCCACATGGAAATATCCTTTCCATCTTAGAAGAGGTGACACGAATGTTCTGGTCCATCTGCAGTAGGTTTTCTTCCCTTAACGTGGAAGAACACATGTCTTTGAAGAACAAACTAATCTCTGTGATGAGTTTTCAGATTCTTTCCGGCAAACCACTAAATGCAATAGGCAGTAAGGTCTCCATGAAGACATGACAGTCACGACTTTTCAAATTGCTCAACTTCCCCGCCTCCATATCAACTTTTCGCCCAAAATTTGACGCATAACCCTCAGGCATCTTCAGTTTCGTTACCCAATCACAAATTTGCCTTCGTTCCTCCAAAGTGAATGTGTAACCTGCTTTGGGTTTGAACACCTTACCATTGTGTGCTGTCTGCAAGTGTAGTTCAGGCCGCCTACAATATTCTTGTAAGTCCATTCTAGCCTTTGCGTTATCCTTGGTCTTACCTTTAACATCCATCACTGTGTTGAACAAATTATCAAAATAGTTCTTCTCAATGTGCATGACATCAAGATTGTGACGGAGAAGATTATCCTTCCAATAAGGCAAATCCCAAAATATACTCCTTTTCACCCAATTGTGAATAACACCGTATCCTGGGAATCTATAAGGTGGAGCTTCAGTAACTTTACTGAAGCTCTGGACCCTCTCCCAAATTTCCTCTCCTGAAAGTATCAGAGGTGGAAAATCACATTCCATTTTGTTCTTTCTGAATGCATTTTTCATCCTTCTAAACTCATGATCAGGAGGCAAGAACTGACGATGACAATCAAACCATGATTGCTTTCGGCCATATTTCAAAGTGAACGCTTTACTATTTTCCATGCAGTAAGGACAAGCTAGCTTCCAAGCAGTCATCCACCCAGACAACATTCCATACGCAGGAAAATCATTAATTGTCCACATCAAATTGGCACGCAAATTGAAATTCTGTTTGGTTGATATGTCATATGTTTCAACACCATCGTACCATAATTGTTTTAGCTCATCAATCAGTGGTTGCAAATATACATCAATTAAGCTTTTTGGATTACGTGGACCAGGGATAATATAGTTCAAGAATATGTATGGACTAGTCATGCACAACTCTAGTGGTAGATTATAAGGTGTAAGAAAGACAGGCTAACATGAATAAGGTGTTGCAGAAATAGAAAATGGGGTGAAGCCATCAGCACACAAACCCAACCGAACATTCCTCGGTTCACTAGCATAATCCGGATACGTCCTATCAAAGTGCTTCCAAGCCTCTCCATTAGAAGGATGACACATAACACCGGGTGGTCTTCTATTTTCAAAGTGCCATCTCATATGAGGAGCAGAGCTCATCGACGCATATAACCTCTTTAACCTAGGTATAAGAGGTAAATAATGCATCGACTTGATAGCGACCATCTTCCCGCTGGAAAGCCTCTTGAATCGAGGCTTTCTGCAGAATTTACAATGTCCAGACCTGCATCATCTTTATAGTATAACATGCAACCATCTTCACAACAATCAATTCTCATTGACGGAAGTCCTAACATAGAAACCAATCTCTTTGACTTATAGAAATCAACAGGTAAGTCGACATCACGGTCAACTAGTTCACGCATAAGGTCAATGGAAGAGTCCATGGCTCCTTGAGAGATATTCCAGTCAGATTTCATACTTAGTAATCTAACTGCAACAGACAACTTAGAGTGCGGACTTCCGTTGCGTAGTGGACGACTAGCTTCCTCTAATTGTTCATAAAAATGTTTTGCCTCATCATTCGGAGTTTGTTCAACATTTTCATTGGAATCACCCCAAAAGTGCATCCCAAAAGCATCCGAAACCATATGATGAATTCCGGAATCACTAATTGTATTCTCCACCGACCTACTACTTTCACCCACAACTAGATTATGAAATATCCCATCTCTACCATCGATCTCTCCATGATTAGTCCACACAAAGTAATTTTCTATAAACCCCTTTCTATAAAGATGAACCTTAACTTCATCCGGTTTTCCAAATTTCATACAGTCGCACTTAACACAAGGGCACCTAATTACTCCTTCAATTAGGTGTGGTGGAAGTGACATTGCATGTCTAATAAAGTCATCCACCCCTTCTACAAAATCCTCCCTCAATCCCCGTCGATTAGGATAATTCCTATTGTACATCCAAGTATGATGTTCCATAGTATACAAATAAAATAAGAGGAAATTAATTTAGTTAATTCATATTCCAATATTTTTCTAGTTAATTAATTTCATATCCTAAAATTTTAATTTTCAAACTAAAAGTTAATTCATATCTTAAAAGTTCAATTCATAAACTAAAAGTTCAATTCATATCGTAAAAATTCAATTCATACACTAAAATATCAATTCAAATCTTAAGGGTTCAATTCATAAACTAAAAGTTCAATTCATATCGTAAAAGTTCAATTCATACACAAAAATTTCAAGTTGTGTATTTACACAAAAATACATTTCTATTTTCCTTTTTATTAATGATAGATAATTACTTACAAATAGATTATATTGCATTTTAAAATTAAAGGATGGGCCAAATGTGGGGAAGGTAGTATACTGTGGCACAAAAAAAATATGAAAAAGGATTGGATACGAGGTTCCAAAAATGATAGAAATCAACAATAAACTAGAAATGCTATTTGTTTGAAATATAAGCATTTAACTATTTAGTCTTTAGGATAATTTTTGAGAGAACTATAAATTAATGCTATATTCATAACTATCTACAAATAGCTAATGCAACCTAGTGTAAAAATCAAATATTGTAACATACACACCAAAAATAAAAAAGATTGAAGGTTATAACTCTAACCTTGAATTTTTAATAGGTGGAGAAGGAGAGAGAGGCACGGCAATGGACGGACAGCAGCGACGGCGACTAGCGGCAGCGACGGGAACGGACTTCAGCGGCGGCGACGTGGACGGACAGCAGCGGCGGCATGGTGGCGTGGGGTGGGGGAATGGGATTAGGGTTAGAGAAATAAGGGAGTTGGGAAATTTTGACGAAATAGAGTGAAACCCCGATTTTGTATCTGTAATTAGAAAAAGCGACCAAAGATAGTGACCATCGTTGGTCGCTTCTTTAAAAATTTTAAAATTGAAAATTGCGACCAACGTTGGTCGCAATTTTGGTCGCTTTAGTCTGTTCTGTATATTAATTTATATATGTATAGTATATATATATTGTATATAAATAAATATATACAATAGTGTATATATATATAAAAATAAATATATATATATATATATATATAAATAAATCAATATATAATATAATATATATGTATATATATATAAATAAATAACACTTAGTATATATATATATACAGTATAGCGTATTATATATCAAGTTATATATATATATAATATACTATAACGGTGATTCATCGTTACAAGTGTATCAATACCTAAAAGAACCCGTCCCTGTATTCCGAGCGCTTCATGTTCTTACATATGTATGTGTATACATACATATATATCTATATATATATATACATACATACATATATATATATATATATATATATATATATATATATATAGAGTATAGCGTATTATATAGAATAGTGTATTATATATCAAGGTATATTTATATAAATATTAAAGTTATATTCGATATATATATAGTATAATATAGTATAGTGTATTATATATCAAGATATATTTATATAAATATTAAAGTTATATTTAATATTTATATATATAGTATAGTATAGTATAGTATAGTATATATATACTAAGTGTATTGTATAGTGTATTATATAATACACTATACTATATATATATATATAGAGTATAGAGTATTAGCTAATGCACTAATATTTAGTGCATAGTATAGTATAGTATATATATACTAAGTGTATTGTATAGTGTATTATACAATACACTATACTATATATATATATGCAGTATAGCGTATTATATATCAAGTTATATATATAATATACTATAACGATGATTCATCGTTACAAGTGTATCAATACCTAAACCCGTCCCTGTGTTCCGAGCGCTTCATGTTCTTACATATGTGTGTATATATATATATATATAACTTTATATATAATACGCTATACTCTATATATATATAGAGTATAGTGTATTATATAATACACTATACAATACAATTAGTATATGCAATACACTTAGTATATATATACTATACTATACTATGCACTAAGTATTAGTGCATTAGCTAAAATTATATTGAATATAGCTTTTATATATATATATATATTTATTTATATAACTATTAAAGTTATATTCGATATATATATATAGTATAATATAGTATAGTATATATATACTAAGTGTATTGTATAGTGTATTATATAATACACTATATATATATATATATATATATATATATGCTCAAGAAAATTACTCTACTTTTGAGATCATGATTATTTTAGACATAATATATTTCTCTACAGGATTAATTCTAAAAATAGAACAAGATAACAATATTGTTAGATATGAGAATATACCTACATTAATATATCGAACCAACGATTTTTCTGGACCACCCCCGCTAGTTGGTATCAGAGCCATGATAGACATAAATAACGTAGAAGTAGATATAAGTCATAAAGAATCATCCTTAGATATTAATATAAGGCAGGAAAATCCTTTAAGAAAATTTGATAGAATAACCGATAACTTAAGGTGTAATGAAAATTTTGAAGATATACACTACATCAAACAGGTCTTAGAATTATTAAATGAACATGATAATATGATAACAGACCAGAACGATAACATACAATTAATTAAAAATGAGATTCGTATTCATTCTTCCAGTTTAGGATAAAATGAAAAAATTACCCTCTTTCACAGAAATAAGACTAGATTATTCTTTATTTTGGGATTTTAGTAAAAAACTAAAAAGAGATATAGAATAAAACTTAGAGCATTAGAAAAATATTTAAAAATGATAAATAATAAAGAATATCCCGGTAAAGAAAAAGAAATAAATTTGATCAACAAGTCTTTAGAAGATTATAACGAAGAAATAGAAACAAGAATATAATATAAGGCTACTAAAAAACTATTATTTTAAAAGACATATAGCTAGTCTAGGATAAATGGATGATAAAGTTAGGTACAAAACTATAGATAATAATGGACCATTAAAAATAGATAAAGACCTATCTGAATTGCAAAAAACTATAATTTATTTTAGCAAAATAATATTAGAAGAAATAAAACTACTACGCGAAATAATAAAAGAAAAAGAATCCAGCAGAGATATAAAAATAGAAGAAGAAACAAAGATAGACTCTATAGGATCACATATATCGAAAATAAAAATACCAGACGGATAAGGAGGAAATAATCTAAAATGGTAAACTCAGATTCAGAAAATTCAGAATTAGATAATCTTATTATTAAACTAGAAGAAACAGAATTAGAAAATAATAATATTATTAATCTTAAAATGGATACCTCGGTAAAACCAGAAGTAGATTGGAACCCTAATGTGACAGAGATACCGGCTACAGCCGAAACAAGTAAAACTAAAGTTAGTAAATCTTCAAGAGCTTATGCAGGAAGCGAGGCTGCTCTAAAAAATAGAGATAATCATACTCCTATTGGATCCATGAAAAGTGAAGCAATTAATCCCTTCGGGATATATTTAGATTTAGATTGTATAAACAATACAGAAGAAGCTATAGATAAATGGGAAACTGCACTTAGGATAGCAGTTACGGTAAACAAGATGGATTTTGATATAACCAAATATTTTATAGAACGAAGTTTATTAAATAGTGTGTTAAGATTTTGGCAAAATCTTAGCCCTGCAGATAGAAATGTAATATATGGAAATGAAGAAGATGATGATAATCATGTTGCTAACCTAATTACTAGAGCAACTGAG
>MCJB01051767.1:0-26642 GCA_002018475.1 Nicotiana obtusifolia
AAATTCCCTTGGCATATTTTTGCTCTTCAACATACTCCTCACCATGTTAAGAATGGTCCGGTTCTTTCTTTCCACGACGCCATTTTGTTGTGGTGATCTTGGCACAGTTAAAAAATGGCGAACTCCATTTTTCTCACAAAAAATTTTGAATTCATTTGAAGTGAATTCTCCATCATTGTCCGACCGAAGTGACTTAATTTGATAGCCACTCTGTTTCTCCACCATCCTTTTGAATTTTTTAAAGGTTTCAAACACCTCTGATTTTGCCTTCAAAAAATAAACCCAAGTTTTTGTAGAAAAATCATCAATGAAAAGTAAAAAATAATTACTTTTACCAAGTGAAGATGGCTTGATAGGTCCGCAAACATCCATGTGAATTAACTCCAAAGGGCATCTTGCTCTTGTCAAAGACTCTTTAAGAAAGCTTTTTCTAGCTTGCTTTCTAAAGATACATCCTTCGCAAAGTTGGTTGGGATGATTAATGCTTGGCAATCCATTCACCATGTTTTCTTTATTCATTAACCTTAAGCTATCAAAATTCAAGTGACCAAATCTCATATGCCAAAGCCAAGAGGAGTCTTTGGCACATGAAAGTAAGCATCTTGGAACATAATTTTGAAGATTTAAAATGAACATTTTATTATTAGCCATAGGAACTTTAGCTAACAATCTTCCTTTTTCATCTCTCATGAACAACTTTTTATCTTTCAAATGAATGTCATAATTTTTCTCCAAAAGTTATCCCAAACTCAAAATGTTACTTTTCATCTCCGGCACATATAAAACATTAGAAATTAATTGATGACTTCCATCTTTCAAGCGAATTAAAATCGTACCTTTTTCTTTGATTTTAACACGTGAAGAATCTCCAAAAGTGATTGTGCCACAATTCAACTCTTCAAGTTCCACAAATAAATCCTTCTTTCCACAAATATGACTACTTGCACCGGAATCAAGGTACCATTGGTGCTTCTCGGCACTTTCTTCTCCTTTGCATGCGAGAAGCAAGGTGGCATCTTCATTTTCATTTTTGCTCTCCACGAAATTATTTTTCTCTTCAAAGTTATCTTTACATTCCCAAGAAAAATGACCAAATTTATGACAAGTATAACATTCAATATTTGATTTGTCATACCTTCCTTGATTTTGCCTCCATTCTTTTCCTCTTCCACGACCTCTTCTTGAATTAAAGTCTTGGCCTTTATTTTCTCTACTTGAAGGTAGTTGACTACCGCCTCTTCCGCCTCTACCGCGACCTCTTCCATTTCCATGGCCTCTTTTTTGCGAGCCACGCCTTTCATCTTTCTCCTTGAAAGAAAATTTTGCTTGCAACGCTTGTTCAACCGATTCTTCTTTCTATTTCTTCAACTTCTCTTCATGTGCTTGCAAAGAACTCGAAAGCTCGTCTATGGTCATGGTGTCCAAGTCTTTGGACTCTTCAATGGTAACAACAATAAAATCAAATTTTGAAATTAAGGATCGTAGTATTTTTGCAACGACCCTATCGTCTTTCAACTCTTCACCATATCTTTTCATTTGATTGACAATAGCCAAAACTCTTGAAATATAATCCACAACATATTCATTATCTTTCATATGCAATGATTCAAACTCTCCTCTTAAGGTTTGGACGCGAACTTTTTTCACTTTGTCCAAACCTTTAAAAAAGGTTTGAAGAATATCCCATGCTTCCTTGGAGGTTGTTGCATTTGCAACCTTCTCGAACATCTTGTCATCCAAACCTTGATGGATGAGAGTGAGTGCCTTTTGATCCTTCTTATTTGTGGCAGCGACATCTTCTGCTTCATCAACACCGGACTCTACCGATTCCCAAACATCATAGGCACCAAGCAAGGCCTTCATTCGAATACACCAATTTTCATAATTCTCTTTTTTAAGCATAGGAACTTGGAATGGTGTTCCATTAGAATTCGTCATCTTTTCTCCAAGTTTGTTGTCTTCAACCACACTGGCTCTGATACCAAGTGTTGGAAAAATAATTTGTGAGAGCAAGACAACAAAACACTCAAACACTCACAACTCACTTTAAAAGTGGAGAAGAAATGATGTTTTTCATTCAACTTGACTTATTCCAAATGGCTAGAGTACATGGGTATTTATAGGATTCTTCCTACATGTATCTAGCCTAATCTCCATGTAAACACATTAACTAAATTCACATTAGTATACACTAGTTCATACATCTCATAATGAAGTTCACATGCATCAAAACACTAATTTAGTTCATGAACTAATATGAACTAATCTAAACATATTTAATATAAATGTGAACTAATGAAAACAAGTTTAATATACTATTATAATTTTTAACACCAATTGCCTTCACAGATATAGGCACACACTACTTACAACTATTTACACAAAAAATGTGGAACACTTTGTTAAGGCGGCCAACTATCTAAACCTTGTTAGAAGATCGGTACGATATGTCAAAATGCATTTGTACATTGCAAACCATCTGGGCGAACATCAGTGCCTCGGCAAACTGTACAAATAAAATATTCATTTTAAGAAAATTAGTACATTGTAAAATATGGTATTTGAATTTCTAACCTTAAGTGTGGCTTTGATGGAGTAGTTGGTTTCATTTTTTGTTTAGACCATACTATTATTGGGCCGACACGAACAGTAGCATATTAGACCATATTGCTCAGTTATCCATATCGCATAAAAGATACGCAACGGCAGCTATGGCGTGGCAGTTGTCGGCATTTTATCTTGTATTTAATAAACTCGCAGTGGAGGTTTGCATAGCAATAGCTGAAACAGATAATATTTCATCGTCAACGGCTGCAAGATTAAGAGATGAAGGTGATTCCGTTGAACTCTTCAGTGTGTAATCCATTAGCATTTGCTTGTTCTCATTTCCCCTGTAATTCGCACAATACATATCATGCAATTGTTTTTTCATATAAGTAACGATAGTTAAATAATGATGTGGTACATTTTAAGCATAGTTTGTATTGGACCAGTTCCGTAATTCAGTTGCTTGCACATAGAGGGGATGGATTAAGATTGTCGAGTTGTATCTTATTGCCAAACGGAAAACTGTGTATGCAAATTTTGTTAATAAACAACGTGAAAGCGTTATCCATATGTAGAAAAAAAGGAAGTTCATGAGCTTACCACCACGGTATTTTGTGGTAGCTATCCGCTTCGCGAGAATAACAGGGTATTCTTGCAGTTGCCTCACTTATCTCAGTAACTCAGTTCCTTAATTGCTTGCCAAGTCTTCCCATATAGTGAAGAAAAGAGGTTTCTTCCTGTACATTTGTAAGTGTCAGCTAGAGATTTTGTCATGTGATAGAAGATTAAATGACTCATCTGTTGTCCATAACTATGGTCTCTTGAAATCTCTTAGTCTGATCAGCGGTGTTTTGCATTGCCCCACAGTTTTCCAGCACAGCTAATAGATCTCTTGTTATAAACAAAGACAAATGTAGGTAAAACCAGTATTTTTGCATTCACCATGAGTTCCAAGCAATGAAGCTGTTATAAAGCATAGGCTAATTTGAAACATGCCAAATTCAACACCACAAGGCTGTTGTTCAACATCGAGGAAGGAAATCGTACTCAGTCTCGACGGAGGAGGTAACAGTGCCTCATTTTCATTATTCTTTGGAATAGACTCCACGATAGTGAACCTGTCGACGACCCATTCAAACTGGCCAGTATGTAATGAATAAGGCTATGGATTTCTTGTTGAACACAATCTGTTGCTCACAACTTGAGAGTTTTATCGTTGAAAACTCAAGAACAACTTTGATCTTACAAATATTTTTCTCACAATTTTTTCCTTATTCACACTTAGCAATTTTTTTGTTGTTACACTCTTATTTTTGCTCTCACTCTCCTATTTTTTCACTTTGTTTTCTTTGTTTTTTGCTTGGATGGTTTGGCAAATGAATTGCCTCCTATTTATACTAGTTTCCTAGGGACTAACTAGCAAATAAAATTTATTATACAAGTCCCTCTATATTTATAAATTAGTCCCTAACCTAGAATTTTCTTCCAACTACCTAGTTCTAGAATTTATCTAGATAAATATTCTCTAGATTTTTCTCCTAGATTTTTTTATCTTTACATTATCTAGAAGACTTCTAGAATTCTCTCCCAAAAAATCTTCAAGTAAAGTTGGTAATGCTTAAATAATTTAAAAACACTCCCCCTCAGTACCAACTTTATTTGTTCTAGCAACCATTCCGAGTGCTTCACGAAATCTCGTAAATCTCTTGTTATCCAGACTCTTTGTGAAGATATCAGCAACTTGGTCATCTGTCCGGATTGCCTTCATTTCAATTTCACCTCGGAGAACTTTTTCCCTTAGGAAGTGATAATGTACTTCCACGTGCTTCGTCCTTGCGTGAAACACTGGATTCTCTGCCAACTGTATAGCTGACAAGTTGTCACAATATAATCCCACAGTGTCCTCTTGTGGTTGATGCAAGTCTCTCATGAGTTGCATTAGCCATGTGCTCTCTTGTGCTGCCGTTGCTCCAGCTCGATATTCCCCTTTAGTCGTTGAAAGTGAAACTGTAGGTTGTCTTTTGCTACACCACGATATTGCCGCTGTCCCAAGACTGAAGACATATCCTGTGGTTGATCTTCGAGTATCATGGCAACCAGCATAATCCGCATCACAATATCCAACTAGTCTGCAAGGAACTCCTTTCTTGTACAAAAGCCCATAGTCAATAGTTCCTTTCACGTACCTCAATATTCTTTTGATTGCTTCCAAGTGCGGCTTCTTCGGCTTTTTCATGAACCTGCTAACTACTCCAACTGCAAAGGTAATATCCGGCCTGGTCAATGTTAGGTATATTAGACTTCCGACAAGTTGGCGGTACATTTTTCCATCTTCCAAGTCTTTCCCGTCTACGGAACATAACTTCAGATTAGGCTCCATTGGTGTAGAAGACGACTTACAACTCATCATCCCGTACTTCGTGAGTAGATCCCTTGCATATTTTTGTTGTCCAAGAAATAATCCATCATTTCTCTTTTCAACTTCAAGAACAAGGAAGTGATTTAGTTCACCTAATTCTTTCATTTGAAATCGCACCTTCAAGTTTGCTTTGCTCCTGTGAATTTCATCAATATCATCCCCTGTGATGATCAAGTCATCTACGTAGACTAGTATGATAGATAGTTTTCCTTCACAAGCTTTTACAAATAGGCTTGAGTCTGCTGGTGCCTCTTATCCACTTTGAACTAAGAACTCAGCAATTTTCCCATACCATGCTCGATGAGCTTGCTTCAAACCATACAGTGCCTTCCTTAGCTTGCAGACATAATGCGAAGTATTTTTGTTCACAAAGCCTCGTGGTTGATCCATGTATATCTCTCAGTCCAACTCCCCATGAAGGAATGCATTCTTCACATCCATCTGCCAAAGAGTCCAAGACTTACTAGCTGCCAGAGCTAGTAATACACGAACTGTAGTAAGTTTTGCCATAGGGCTAAATGTCTCGTCATAGTCTAGCCCATACTCTTGAGAGAATCCCGAGCTACCAGTCGAGTCTTGTACCGATCAATAGATCCGTCAAGTCGTCTTTTTAGTTTATAAATCCATTTGCATGATATGGGTTTTACATCCTTAGGCTTTTCCACTAAGTCCCAAGTCTGATTTTGCTTTAGGGTGAAAATTTCCTCCTCCATTGCCTTTCTCCATTCATTGCTCTTCGAAGCTTCTTCGAAGGTAGTAGGTTCATTCTCGTCCTCAGCAAGTGCAGCATTTATATATTTAGGATTTGGAAATTTTTGTCGCGTAGACCTTCTCAGTTGAAGTTGCTCGACTTTATGGGATTCTTCTTGAGACTCCTCGGGGGTTTCATGAACTCCAGTTTGCCATGGACTCTTTTGCTTTCCTTTTGGAGATGTCTCTTCTGCAGTCGACTCAAGTTCTGCACGTCCGCCTTCATCATCTTGTTTGTTGATTTCTTATCCTTCTTCTTCGAGTTTATGGTGCAACTTTTGCTCCAGTTCTCTTGAATCTGGTAGTGTGGCTTCATGGGACCACCATGATGATGCTTCATCAAATACCACATTTCTGGACACATGTGTTTTGTTTGTTGTTGGATCACAACATCTCCATCCTTTTCTTTGCTCATCGTAGCCGACAAAGATGCACCTAATTTCTTTCTTATCAAACTTACTACGGAGATGGTCTGGCACGAACACATAGCACACGCATCCAAATACTCTGAAGTGACTTACATTGGGTAGCATCTTCTTCAGCTACGCGACAAGAAATATAAATCCTAATCTTGCTTGCGGCAGCCGGTTGGTGATATGAGCAACGGTCTTCATGCATTCTGCCCAAAATCTTGCTGGTACATTCATACTGTGGAGCATACTTCTGCATATCTCTGCCAGATGTCTATTCTTTCGTTCTGCTACTCCATTCTGCTGTGGGGTGTTTGGACACGTCAATTGCCGCCTTATCTTATGCTCTTTGAGGTAATTGTTGAACTCGTGTGATGTGTACTCTCCCCCATTATCAGTACGAAGACATCTGATTTTCTTTCCAATATCATCCTCCACCGTATGTTGGAACTCCTTAAACTTTTCAAATACTTCAGACTTTTCCTTCAAGAAATATACCCACACATACCTGGAGAAGTCATCGATGAATGTTACCATATATCGGTAACCGCTGATGGAAGGCTGCTTAATTGGACCAAGTACGTCTGAGTGTACCAGCTCCAATGGCTCCTTGGCTTGATATTTGGATTCTTGATAGGGCAGTTGATGTGCTTTCTCTTACTGGCATCCAGCACAAATAGTGTCTCCTCTGATCTCGAGTTTGGGGAGACCTTTTAACTTCAACTGCTGCATCATGATCTTCAATTTACTATAACTCACGTGCCCAAGACGTGCATGCCATAGGTCAGCAGTCTCATTACTCCGAGTCTTGTCTACGTAGGTTGTTTCTGCTGACATCACGTAGATAGACTCTACTCTTTTACCTTGTATCATTGGTGGACTTGTAACTTTTAGGTTTCGGTATATCTTCACATCGTCCGGCCCGAACACGACGTAGTTGCCCGAAGATGTTAGTTGTGATACAGAAAAAAGATTCTTCTTCATACCTGGAACGTGGTAGACATTCTGAAGTTGTATTTGTCTTGAGCTAGAATGAGGCACGAACAATGTCTTGCCAATGTGAGTTATATGCATTCTTGAATTATTTGCGGTCACCACTACTCGTCCGCCTTTATATTCGCTTATGTCCGACAACTTCTTCTCGTCACCGGTCATATGATTGGAGCACCCAGAATCAACAATCCAATCATGTTCATAATCGACTAACTTTTCACTTACAGTTGCAAGTGCTAATTCTGTTGTTGTCTCGACAGAGTGCTTGGCTCATGAGTCTTCTTGTAGCATGCTTTCATCAACCACGTAACAGGTCTCCAAATCCAAAACTTCTTCCTCGTATTCCTTATTTTGGATATGGGTGGCTACATTACCTTCAGCTTTCTTGTACCAGCAATCTCGAGCGTAGTGTCCCTTCTTTCCACAGGTGTAGCACTTGCCATCTTGTCGATTGTTAGCGTCTTGGTTTGCACGCTTGTCGGGTCGTCGGCTTCGTTCTCCCCCTGGTTGAGAGCTTCTCTCTTCACCATGTCTTTGGTAACCTTGCCTGTTGAATGGTTTACTGCCTCTTCTACCTCGAGCGTTATATTTTTGCCCTTTATTAAAGAGTGCACTTTCTTCACCCTTTATATTAAGACTTGATAATGGCTTCTCCAAGTCTTCTTCGTTGGCCAATAAATTTCCAACTCTGATAAAGTTGGTTCGGTGGCCCATCCACGTATGGCTGTGATGATCCCTTTATATTCCGGCTTTAGGCCATGAATGATAATTCTCTTCATTCTTGCTTCCTTGATAGCATTTTCAGGATCCAACTTCGATATCTCATCACACAAAGATTTAACCTTTGTGAAATATTGGTTGATAGACATATCCCGTTGCGAAATCGACAAAAGCTCATTTTCAAGCCTTTGTAATCTCGCATCATTTTTTCTTTGTAAATATTGTTGCCAACATGTCCCAAGCTTCTTTGGGAGTTTTGGCGTTCTTGATTCGCTGCAAGAACTCATCATCCATCGAGACCGTGAGAGCATACATAGCCTTTCCAGCCTTGACATTCCAGCTTTTTGCTGCTTCAACATCTTTTGGTGCCTCAGCATCTGAGCCACCAACGATTTCCCATAGCTCCTGACCGATGAAATAATATTTCATCCTTGTGCTCCACGAACCACAGTTGCTAGCATTGAGCTTCTCAACGCTATTGAGGGAACTTGAAAAGTCCGCCATAGACTCGAGCTAGTGAGTTGTTGCTGAAAGACCTTTTCTTGAATTACGACCGCTCTTGATCGACCGGCTTTGATACCAATTGTTGAACACAATCGGTTGCTCACAACTTGAGAGTTTTATTATTGAAAACTCAAGAACAACTTTGATCTTACAAATATTTTTCTCACAATTTTTTCCTTACTCACACTTAGCAACTTATTTGTTGCTACACTCTTATTTTTGCTCTCACTCTCCTATTTTTCTCACTTTGTTTTCTTTGTTTTTTTTTTTTTTTTTGCTTGGATGGTTTGGCAAATGAATTGCCTCCTATTTATACTTTTTCCTAGGGACTAACTAAAAAATAAAATTTATTATACAAGTTCCTCTATATTTATAAATTAGTCCCTAACCTAGAATTTTCTTCCAACTACCTAGTTCTAGAATTTATCTAAATAAATCTTCTCTAGATTTTTCTCCTAGATTTTTTATCTTTACATTATCTAGAAGACTTCTTACTCTAGAATTATCTCCCAAAACATCTTCAAATAAAGTTGGTAATGCTTAAATAATTTAACATTAATTTCTCCTTCCCCAAAAAAAGGAAGGTCTTGTCCGGATTTCTTACTATCTTTGGGACTGCACCTTTTTGTTGCAAATGCAAATTTGCTTTGCAGCTTTGTGATGGTATTGGGTTCTTTTGTGTTTGATTGCTTTGTTCTGTTTACTCTTGTGCTTGTCCATAGCCAACTTGCAGTTCAATACATCTCGAGAGAGGCAAGTCACTGATGAGAATTAAGCTTTTTGTTGGTGCTCAACCTGCTGGTGTATATTAGTACTTTATAAGATTACTAGTTGTGGTTGTAGCTTGCTATATTGTGCCATCCAACTTAGAGCTTGATCATTACCTTGTTTTGGCGGTATGCTCATAGATGCAATCAGAATAGTTACTTTAGCAGCGTTCCTCTCCCGGGAGGGTATTTCCTATTATCAATCCGTACTACTAAAAAATAAATAACAAAACAGTAACTTTGAAATAAATCGAGCCCACTGAATACACAGTGTGTCTTTAAGAAAATTATTTCCCTCAAGTACCCGAGGTGCTGGAATATTATCCTCTTAGGATAGAACGATTTAACTCACCAGTGTATTGGTACCAAAAACGCTGATAAACTTCGAACCACTCAATGATTGTAAAACACACTGGAATAGATTTGTGCAGAAGAAGAAGAAGTCTTTAGTTCAGAAGATTCGTAAGGAAAATCTGAGGAATCAAATGAATTTATAGCCAATGGAAGTACTGTTTCTAAAAGTCCACAACTCTTCAGAACAGTCACTTAAGAAACATGAGAGAAATTTAAATAAAATCCGAGAAGAACTGAATTTGGTTATGTACGAATCCGGTTCGGGTTGGATATTTTGCTAATTTAATTAATATTTTTTTAAATAATTAAAGAAATTTTGTCCAAAAAAATTAATCAATCAATCTTTGACCAAATCCGAAGCCGAAACCGAAGCCGAGCCGAGCGAGCGACGATGACGACGGCGCGAGGCTTGCCTTCTTCTTAACTCTTTAAGAGCTAGAAGAAGAGAAATTATATATATACCCATCAAAAGCCTTTTCTTCCTCCAATATGGGACAATGTCCCTTTGTCAAGGAGGGAAATTCAAGCATTTTATTTTTCCTCCATTTCCCATTCACTCTTTATTTTAAGATAACCAAGCTTAAACCCAACAATCCCCCACATGAATGAGGAATGACTATAAGACAAAGGAATGGATGGACGAGTGTGTGATTTACATGCAAAGATCAATTGCATCTTGATAAGTAGGTTTCCCTTTGAACTTTCCGTAGTGAACTTATATCGGATATACTCGGTCAATCGGTAGATTTAATATCTTTGAACCATCAAGCTTTGTTGTATACCTAGACAACATAAGTCACAAAATCAACCCTCAATCATCTATGGTTCTCACGATTGTGTTCGTTTTAGCCATGAACACCACCTGGTTTCATGAGTGCTTAGAGAATGGGCCTTTACTTTCATTCCCTTGAAGCGGCTTACATTTCACACTCACATAGGTGATTTCTAAATGTGTAATCCTATAGACACACTATCTGATCATATCCTGCCAGACTTAGCAAATCATTAAAAATTTCAAGCTTTATTGACTCATCAAAAAACCTTAATGCTTTACCTCTATTTCTGAACATTGTTTTGATTACCAGAATAGGTTGAGTTATTTGATAATGTTGAATCGTCATTCATAACTTTGTTTGATCTTTTTGAACCTAGCTCTTTGGATCTCCAGTCTGCTAGGCAGAGTTACCGCCATGATGACTTGTCCTACGCTTTAACCCCATTTCTTTTGATGATCTTTCAACTTCCTCTCTAGATAGGCCTTTTGTAAGTGGATCCGACACATTATCTCTTGACTTTACGTAGTCAATAGTGATAATGCCACTAGAGAGTAGTTGTCTAACGATATTGTGTCTCCGTCGTATGTGACGAGATTTTCCATTATACATAACGCTCCCTGCCCTGTCTATTGTCGCTTGACTATCACAATGTATACATATAGGTGCCAAAGGATTGGGCCAAAATGGAATATCTTCCAAGAAATTTCGGAGCCATCCAGCTTCTTCTCCAGCTTTATCTAAAGCTATGAATTCATATTCCATTGTAGAACGGTCAATGCACGTTTGTTTGGATGATTTTCAAGACACTGATCCACCCCCAATTGTGAAAACATATCCACTCGTGGATTTAACTTCAGATGATCCAATAATCCAATTTGCATCACTATATCCCTCGATCACGGAGGGATATTTGTTATAATGCAGAGCATAATTTTGGGTATGTTTCAGATACCTCAAAACTCATTTGATTGCCATCCAATGTATTTGATTGAGATTACTTGTAAAACGACTCAGTTTGCTAATAGCACATGCTATATCTGGTCGCGTATAATTAATGATATACATCAAACTTTTCAATACTCTTGCATAGTCCAGTTGTGAGTCATTTTCACCTTCATTCTTTTGAAGTGCATAACTCACGTCAATTGGAGTCTTGGCAATCTTGAAATCCAGATACTTAAACTTATCAAGTACTTTTTCAATGTAGTGAGACTGTGATAATGCTAGACCTTGTGGAGTCTTGTGAATTCTGATTCCTAAGATCACATCAGCAACTCCTAAGTCTTTCATGTCGAATTTTCTAGCCAACATACACTTAGTAGCATTTATATCTGCCATATTTTTGCTCATTATCAACATGTCATCAACATATAAACAAACAATTACTTCATGACTGGAGTTTTTTTTTTATATAAACACATTTGTCACACTCGTTGATTTTAAATCCACTTGCCAACATTGTTTGGTCAAATTTGGCATGCCATTGTTTGGGTGCTTGTTTAAGTCCATAAAGCGACTTAACAAGTTTGCACACTTTTTTTTCTTTACCTGGAACAACAAAACCCTCAGGTTGTTCTATGTAAATCTCTTCCCCAAATTATCCATTTAAGAAAGCTGTTTTAACATCCATTTGATGGATTTCAAGACCATATACGGCCGCCAGTGCCACTAAAATCCTAATAGATGTTATCTCGTTATTGGCAAGTAAGTGTCAAAATAATCAAGGTCTTCCTTTTGTTTATAAACTTTGACAACAAGTCTTGCCTTATATTTGTCAATAGTGCCATCAGCTTCTATTTTCCGTTTAAATATCCATTTCGAACCTATAGGCTTATTTCCTGGAGGAAGATCAACCAATTCCCATGTATGGTTATCCAAAATTGGTTGAATCTCACTATTGACTGCCTCTTTCTAAAATGCTGAATTAGAAGATGACATAGCTGCTTTGAACATTTGAGGCTCATTTTCAAGCAGAATGTCACAAAAATCGGGTCCAAAGGAAGTAGATGTTCTTTGACGTTTACTACGCCTTGGATCTTCATTACTTGGAGGATTTTTCTTTGGTTCTTCCCGTGGTCGTTTAGGTCTTTTACCTAACGACTCGCATTCAGTTTTATACGGATAGATGCTTCCAGAGAATCCAACATTATCTAATTCAATTGTCGTATTAACATGAATTTCGGGATTATCATATTTATGAACCAAAAATCGACATGCTTTACTGTTTGTAGCATATCCAATGAAAACGCATTCTACAGTTTTTGATATGATTTTTACCCTTTTGGGTAAAGGTACTTGTACCTTTGCTAAACACCCCCAGACTTTGAAATATTTCAAGTTGGGTTTTCTTCCTTTTCATTTTTCATATGGAATAGAATGTGTTTTGCTGTGGGGTATTCTATTGAGTATTCGGTTAGCTGTAAGGATAGCTTTCCCCCACAAACTCTGAGGTAATCCGGAACTTATTAATAAAGAATTCATCATTTCTTTAATATCCGAGTTTTCCTTTCCGCAATTTCATTGGATTGAGGTGTGTAAGGGGCAGTAATTTGATGGATAATTCCATCTTCTGAACATGTTTTTACAAACGGAGATTCATATTATCCACCTCTATCACTTCTAATATTTTTGATCTTTTTATTCAATTGATTCTCCACTTCATTCTTGTATTGCTTAAATGCTTCAATTGCTTCATCCTTACTATTAAGCAAACAAACATAACAATATCGAGTACAATCATCAATAAAAGTTATAAAATACTTTTTTCCACCTCGAGATGGTGTCGACTTCATATCACAAATGTCAATATGAATTATTGATTTATTATACTCGAATTTAGGCAATACTTCTAAATTAACTAACTTCTACAAGGTTTTGTAATTGACATGTCCTAAATGAATACGCCATAAATCATTTGACTCCAATAAATAAGAAGAAGCTGAAATTTTATTCATACTGTCAACAACCATTACAATGAGTTTGAAAAGGCCCTCTATGAGGTAGCCTTTCCAACATACATTTCATTCTTGCTTACAACAACTTTATCAGATACAAATACACATTTGAATCCATTCTTAACAAGTAAAGAAGTAGAAACTAGATTCTTCTTAATAATAGGAACATGAAGAATGTTGTTGAGCGTTAACACCTTGCCGGAAGTCATCTTCAGAAATATCTTCCCATAGCCTTCAATCTTGGTTGTTGCAGTATTTCCCATAGAAAGCTCTTCTTCGGGACCAGCAGTAGAGTAACTCGCAAATGCTTCTTTGACAGCACAAATATGTTGAGTGGCTCCAGAGTCAATCCACCACTCCTTCGGATTTCCAACTAAGTTGCATTCCGAAAGTATTGCACACAAATTATCAATGTCTTCATTCTTCTCCACTATGCTGGCCTGGCCCTTCTTCTTATCCGTTTTTCGGGAGACGACAATCAGGGGCTTTGTGACCAACTTTTCTGCAATTGTAGCAGTTGCCCTTGAATTTCTTTGTCTGCTCCTTAGCTTGTCCAGAAGACATCTTCCTCTTCTTACTTTTTGAAGCAGTCTCCTCAACGATGTTGGCTCTCATAATCATTGAATTTCCACGAGACCTCTTCTCGGCTATTTTGTTATTTTCCTCAATATTGAGACGAATCACAAGATCTTCCAACTTCATTCTTTGCATTTGTGCTTAAGATAGTTTTTGAAATCTCTCCACGAAGGAGGTAATTTTTCAATCATTGCAGCCACATTGAAATGCTTCATTCACGACCATACCTTCAGGAATAAGGTCGTGAAAAATAAGTTGAAGCTCCTGAACTTGGGTTCCAACGGTTTTGCTGTCTATCATTTTATAGTCTAGAAACTTGGCAACCACAAACTTCTTCAAGCATGCATCTTCAGTCTTGTATTTTTTCTCAAGTGCGTCCCATAATTCTTTCGAAGTCTTCATAGCACTATAGACATTGTACAAGTCATCCTCCAAAGAACTTAAGATATAACCTTTGCAAAGAAAATCTACCTGTTTCCACGCCTCAACAATCATAAATTTCTCGTTGTCCGGCATGTCCGCGGCAGGCACTGGAGGTTTCTCACTGGTGAATTTCTGCATGCCAAGTATGGTAATCCAGAAGAATATCCTTTGCTGCTATCCTTTGAAGTTGGCTCTAGAAAATTTCCCCGGTTTCTCGGCCGGTGGAATAACAGTTCGGCTTGTTGCCGCAACAGTTGCAGAAGGATTTCCATTATCAGTTGCCATTTCTTACTGTCAACAACAGAAAAATTCAATTAATGGCAAAAAATAGAACACTAAGCAATACTGTAATTAACGATAAACAGTATGTTTAATAAATAAAAACAGAAGTTTTTATATACTGTTTCACAGAAAAAGATGAAATTTTTATGTTCTTCAAATCGTTTCTGAATTTTAATACTCCGATGAACAGAAGAGAAAAATCCAGAAGGAGTAGAAACCACACAGGTTTTAATCTCCAAAAGCAGAATACAGATTACAATAAAATAATTTCCTTAAGATTGTTATCAATCTGTACTACTAAAAAATAAATAACGAAACAATAACTTTGAAATAAATCGAGCTCACTGAATATACAGCGTGTCCTTAAGAAAATTATTCCCCTCAAGTACCCGAGGTGCTGGAATATTATCCTTCCAGGATAAAACGATTTAACTCACCAGAGTATTGGTACCAAAAACACTGATGAACTTCGAACCATTCAATGGTTGTAAAACACACTGGAATAGATTTGTGTAGAAGAAGAAGAAGTCTTTAGTTCAGAAAATTCATAAGGAAAATCTGAGGAATGAAACGAATTTATAGCCAATGGAAGTACTGTTTTTGAAAGTCCACAACTCTTCAGAACGGTCACTTAAAAAACAAGAGGGAAATTTAAATAAAATTCGGGAAGAACTGAACCGGGTCGCGCGTGGATCCGGTTCGGGTTGGATATTTGGCTAATTTAATTAATATTTTATTAAATAGTTAAAGAAATTTTGTCCAAAAAAATTAATCAATCAATCTTTGACCAAAGCCGAAGCCGAGCAACGACGACGGCGCGAGGCTTGCCTTTTCTTAACTCTTTAAGAGCTAGAAGAAGAGCAATTATATATATACCCATCAAAAGCCTTCCTCCAATATGGGACAATGTCCCTTTTGTCTGAGGAGGAAAATTCAAGTATTTCATTTTCTCTCCATTTCCCATTCTCTCTTTATTTTAAGCTAATCAAGTTTAAACCCAATATTTCGTCTCTCATAGTGAATTAGGAGGGGACCTGACTATCAAAATTATGTATAAAAGCAGATTTCTAGCGGACCTGTACCACCAGATCAGTGTGCTGGCGTTTTAGTTTTTTTGTGGCGGAGTCGAAAGGGCTTAGATGTATTTGGAATATTTCATAAGTTAGGGGATTATCTTCATATATGTAAGTAACTAACAAAAGGAGGATAAATTATAGGACAGGAGTGTGATTTTTCAAGACAATGTATAACTTACCATAGAAACTTTTAGGCCAAGACCATGAGGAGGAGAGAGACAGCTGACATACTGTCTGATTAATGAGTCATTCACAAAATATTTTCTTATCTTAGTTTTGGAGAAACAGCCCGGATGAGTATTCTCTCCAAATCATGATAAAAGCCTGGTCCACCCATCCCAATGCGAAATTTAGAGTTGGTTCTTCCGGCGAAGGCATGATCAATAATAAATAAAATCATGGAGAGATAGAGGATGGCAAAATCCCTATAGAGAAATTTGAATTGTCAAACTTATCTGATTCTCGTGAAATTTTCCTATGATTGATAAATGGCTTCACATTGTTCTTAGAATGGTGTAAACGATCTAGTGTATAGAGGTAATATATAGAGCTCTCTGGACCACATTCACTGCTTTTAAAGATAAACAGAAGCCATTTTACTTGAGTCACAGCCATTTAGTATAAATACACTCTGAAGTAAGTGTTCATTTGTTTCTGTAGAGCAACTAGAAAAGGCAACATTTAGTATCATTTGTCACTCCCTACAACAACAATTTTATCCTTAGTAATCAAACTGCAGTGTATACCAATACTAAAGATAATTAGATTTTATAGCACATAAATGTAGTAACTTAAACAAAGTTCAAATCAATATTAATACTAACAAAAAAAATTCAATTCAATACTAGGAATGATGAAAGTGTTGGATAATTATTTTTGTTTTACATTGGTTTATAATAAAAATACATAACTTAGTTGATCTTTTTCCTTAGTGCTTAGTTATGTAAGTAATATTAGTACTTAATAACTATAGTTATTTTAGCATGACTTAATTAGTATTTTTAGATTATGTTAAATTTTATTATGGCTTATTATTAGCAATATTTGTTTTATGTAATTTTATTATTTATCTTTGTTATTGAATATTTTAGTATAATGCTATGACTTATCTCATATTATTGTGTTAGTTTCTTGGAAAACACATTATATAGTTGTATTTTACTAGGACTTAAGAAATATTTGGAGCACAAGTTACATATTTTATGCTATGAAGACTTTACCGGAAAAAAACCTGAAAACCCGAAAATACCTGAAACATCCGAAAAAAACCGAGATTGAAAACCCCGACTTTGTTGGTTTGGTTTGGTTTATAAATTAAAAAAACCCGATACCATTGGTTTGATTTGATAATTGAAAATTTCGAACAAACCTGACCTATGTACACCCCTACTTCAAATAGTAGAAAAGAGCGTAAATACTCAAAACGACCGGTCGGAACGTTATAAATCCGAAATTTATTGTTATGGTTATTGTCCAATCGATTATATATTGTTTTCACTATTTCTTTCAAGCGTCATATGGTTGTACTAACTAGTAACACTTTGCACGTAAATCAAATACATTGGAACATAATAAACTGATTATTTTAAAGATTATTTAGTAGTATTTCAAAATGTTCTTTTTACATATGCCAGGCCAGTATGATGGCCTTTTAGCTTTTACTCGCGGACAAGCTTGGCTCCAAGAGCCGAGAGGGGTTAAATTTATTTAACAATTTTCAAAGTTGAGGGATAAATTATGTAAACCCGGCAGAAATAGGATTCGTATAATAGGGTTTAAGTATTTATTTACTATTCACCTAGTAGGACAGGCCTGTGACTTGTTACAAAGATCAAATGCACATTTAGGGTTTTGTATCATAGAAATTTTCAGGCCGCGGCCATGAGAAGGAAAGCGACAGCAGACATATTGCCTGAATGCGTTATTCACAAAATCCTCTCTTACCTTAGCTATGAAGAAGCAACTCATATGAGAATTATCTCCAAAACATGGCTACAAGCCTGGTTCACTCTTCCCAACTTGGAATTCACCTTTGATTTTCACAAAGGCAATATGAAAATTGTGGACAAAGTCATGGAGAGATACAGGAACGGGAAAATCCCTATAGAAAAGTTTGAACTTACAAAAGTTTCAAATTCTGTTTCTTATGAATGTGAAGTTTTCCCTCTGATTGATAAGTGGCTCGGTATTGCACTTCAGAATGGTGTAAAAGATCTAGAGTTCACGTATATAAATACTCAATTCTCTGGTAGCTTATGCTCCTTGCCTATTTTCGCTCTCTTGGCAGCAAAATCTTTAAGAGAATTGATTCTATCACGTTGTGATCTGATGCATCATTCATTATCTGCTAGTCATGTGGCGAACTGGGCTCTTTGAGAAAGCTTTCTTTATGTCGTGTCGGTTTAGAGGACAACATGCTACGGACTCTGTTGACTAGTTGTCCTTTGATTGTCACTTTCATCCTTGAGTATTGTTTTAGATTGAAAAAGATTGAGCTGCGGAATCTTCAAAAGGTCAGGTCAGTTTCCATTAAGATAGAGAAAGACCAGCGTGTTATACTCCAAGCACCAACTCTTGAACACTTTTCTTATTCTAGTTGTTCTTTTGAAGGATTAAATGTTGTTGAATATCAAAATCTAAAATCTTTAAAGCTATCGAGTTTGATGATATCTGGATTTCCCGAGCACCTTATTTCTACATCTCAATTCCTTGAGAGTTTGATATTAGAAGTTCAAAGTACTGTAGGGAGAACAATTAACATTTGCGGGAGTCAATCTCTGAAGCACTTGAAGATTCAGGATTCTTGGGGCATAATAAGGGAGATTGATGCTCCAAATTTGGTATCACTAGAATATGTAGGATATCTATGTCCTAAACTTAAAATTGCTATAGAGTCGAGCCAATTGAAGCACTCGAAAATAGTTTTGCATTGCTGTGATTTAACTGATACATAGTTTGGGGGGTTGAGGAAATTTCTGTCA
This sequence comes from Nicotiana obtusifolia, assembly GCA_002018475.1. NCBI lineage: Eukaryota > Viridiplantae > Streptophyta > Magnoliopsida > Solanales > Solanaceae > Nicotiana > Nicotiana obtusifolia. The sequence goes on from MCJB01051767.1 coordinate 18,533, forward strand.
AACTCGGCCTCTTGTTCTCAAGTTACCATTCGTTTTGATAAAGGCATTGAGTTCGGTGGGAAAAATTTGCAGCTACAACTTAGAGTTATTGTCCCCCAACTGGACGTTTTAGATTTACATATAGAGTCACCAGGGAAGTGCCCAACGCTTCATCCTAGGAGACTCAACCTGCAATCGACATGTGAAATCATTACATGTTTCATTGATCGATTAATGCATATGAAGAATTCGAGCCATTCTACTTCTCATGGAAGCAAGCCTCGGCTTAGTCAATTAAAAGAAGTAAAAGCCTACACTTGGAACAATCAGCCTGTGAAACTCGAAAATGGGGAGCTGCAATAGGCGACGTCCTTGGGGAGGGGGAGAAAGTTTATTTTTTATTAGAGTGGTGATGCAGTTAATTTATCTCTATTTCAAAGTGAATGCACTTATTCATTTCTAATGTTTTGTTAATCTATTTTGCAGGATAGATTATATTCTTTTTTTACATCTAGCTTCAAATTCTTAAGTACTGATAATTGTGCTGAAGTTGAACCATAAGATTCTTTATACATCCTTAAATGCCTCAATTTTTCTCATCTCTGAGAGTATTGCCACCATATAGTGGTCAGTTCATTAATTTGATAGCTATAGCCTCAAGTACAATCTGCAATTCGGGCATTTTCTGTAAGCAAGAAAGCAAGCGCCAATTAATTTAATGCAGAGATTTGCTTTCTTTGTTGTAGTCGTCTCTTAATCTCTCATCAACAAGTTCTAATACATGAGCCTAGCTGTTTACACCAACTATCAAATTTGATTTTTCACTATCTGCTCAATTTATTTGTACGTAATGTTTGTTTTAACTTGCCTAAGATTAAAGTAGAAAAATATGGTGTACTTTCTTCGGTGAGATCTTAGTTTAAGCAAGAAAATTTTGTCAGATGATGTTGACTCGTTCGCTTGTTTTATGATCTAGTCTCTGTAGTTTCTGTGTTTACTTTATTGAATTTTAACTAGAACGGAATCGACAGTTCATATGAACTTAAAACTCGAAATCAGAAATGTTTTTATACTGACAATCTGCAAAAGTAAATGCAAAAGTAAAATCAGGTAGGAAAACTCCCCGGATGATTCATTTGGAAACTGATCTAGAGCTGATTCGACGTGTTCATGGATAGTGATCCCAAGTTCTTTTAGCTTGCCAACAGGGGCGGATGTAGCTCTATACCAACGAGGTCAATTGAACTATAACTTTCTACACGGAGCACAAATTTATGTGCAAAAGTTCACTAAAAAAACAAATTGTAGATATATTTTATGAGTTCAATACTAAGAATCATAAAGTTTGAAACCATAGAGTTTATATCCTGGATCCGCCTCTGCCTGCCAAATGACTCATGGGAGATGTCTGTTTTTTCATGTTAAAACAGAACTGGTTCCATCGAATAGAAAATCTCTTTGTTATTACAACAAATCAATTGGCTAATATGATCATTAACTGCTCGTTAGCTAGTACCACATCTTAGAAGTCGTTGTTTGTGATGTGTCCACTTTTAAACTGGAAATAAGTGGAATATCTCTCAGAATTATAGCTATATCAGAATAACACAGAAATAGAAGTAGAAAAAGCGAAAGCTCTGCATGTTTGTTTTAATCACAACAATATTCCTTGTTTCTATCTCTACACTATCTGCTCAGCGGCGGTTTCAAAATTTAGACGCAATAAGTTCATAGTTGAGAGTATAGATTTCGAAATGTATACTTATTTTTAACGCACGCATACATATATACGCACAGAACCCAGACTACTCTCTGATATTGTATCCACTTGGATCTGTCGTAGAATTGAACTTCCCCTTGATCTGTCATTAAGTAAATGTAGTTCTTGACTCTTATATCCAGCTTGCTTTAAACTTTTAAATTTCCATGAGTCTGGCCATTCCATCTGACGCATAAATTCTACTCCTATAACGTATTGGCAACACTAATAATTAATCAGAATAGGAGCTCCCTCATGGATTTATTTGCTTTCCACTTCTCGCATTCTGTTGTCTGCATCCACAGCATATACAATCTTTTTTCATGATTTGGTTCTATACATGCAATTTTGTGTTGAAATACATTTGCCCCAACTATTTGTGGTGCATGTACAAGTAAAGATGTTTATACAAAGCCCCGCACATGTAAAAAAAAAAAAAGAAAAAGAAAAGTCAAAGAAAGAAGACAATTATAAAACAAACAAAGAAAAAAAGCAAATTATATGTTTGTCCGCAAAGGAGAAAAAGTAGTATGAAATAGAATGTTAGGCGGAAGATTTCATTTTCGAATTCTTTTCTTATGACGTAAGTGATTACTTTAGTAGGGCATTCAGATGCCTATAAAAGGGATATCTGCCTTTTCATTTGCAGATTATCCTTACAGCTCTTATTCTTTTCGATTCATAAAGAGTTATTCTATTGTCCGCATTTACAGCACATTTATCTATTTTCATGATTTGGTTTTCTATATATAATGCTTCTGATAATTTCCCCAAAGTTCACATGCAATTTTCTGTTGAAATAACATTTGCCCCAACTATTTGTGGCGTATGTACAAGTCAAGATGTTTACACGCAGGGGCAGTCCGACTAATTTTTTGGCCAAAAGGCAAACTTATGAGGGGCCGTAACTTTTCTAAAAACATTATTATTTTTTATTTGAAGTTATTTTTCTATCTTCTTTTAGATACAAAGTTATTAATAATTTTTTTTATAATCAATTTCCCTTAATAAGTCTTTCTCAATTGACAGTATAGCTAATCCATTTAATCTTTCTTGAGACATTGTTGATCTTAAGGTAAGATTTAATCAATTTTAATTTTGAAAAACTTCTTTCCACTGAAGCAACTGTAAAGGAAGTTATTAGTATTATTTTATAAGAAATATAGGCATTTGAAAAAAAAAAAATTATTTGTTGGAGTATATCAATTAATCTGTTATCTTCTAATTGTACTATTTTTCTTAACACTTTTAATTCAGAAAATAAATCTAAATCATCAATATCGGATTGATTGTTATGATTTATTGAACATTCTAGATTAACTTAATATTTTTTTTCAAATTTTCATTAACTAGTGATCTTAGTTTTTTACTCTAAGAGAAAATCAAAAATATTTTCATATGCTTCGAGTTATTCAAATCAATTTTCAAGTGAAAAAAATAGCCTTGTCTACTATGTATAAAAAGTAATGAACTCCAAAGGACACTTCGAGAGATTTTGAGATTTCATTATCATCATTCTCATCAAATTATTTTTTCGTATATATCACACATTTCTTACGAAATTCGGGTTCAATATTTATTTCAAATGCAATTTCCTTGGTAGAAATCATAGAGGAAATCAAACTTTTTCACACACACAACTTTTTTTCTAAACTTATATGTAGCCTATTAGAAGTAACAAAAAATGGGGGCCCCCATAAATGTGAGGACTAAAACAGTTGCTTTACTTGCTTTAGAGAAGGGCCGCTTACACTATTAAATTACATGAGAGTATCCTTAATAAGTGTGACTTGTTTTAACCATGTAACTGCTACAATAAGTTAAATTACGCTAAGAATATGAAAATGCAATTTAACGTGTTATAGCAAACTAACTGCCTTATTTTTGGATTACTAGTTTCACTTATTAGAGTAGTTTCAATGTAAACACATGAATGAGACAAATTTGGATGGTCTCGTTTTCTTTCTCCATTTTGCAAATCGAGACGACTTCTAGAGGACCATGTTCTTATGCTAATTGCTAACAACTACGCTTAGGCATTGAGTCGAGCAAGCTGAGCCTAATCTAGAATGGAGCCGAACCAATTGAGCTTTGTTAAAGTATAACAGAACTTGAGGGCAAACTCAAGCCGACTCTTTAATGTTTTGTTTTTTATGCGTCGCTATGCCTCTAGAAAATCTTAAATTCATAATAAACCGACTAGTTAAGAAAACTATAAGAATTAATTGCGTTAATTGATAATTAAATTGAAACGAGACTGAACGATATAAGTCGCTAGTTTGATTTAGAACTCAAATTCGAAATTACTTGATTAAATTTTGAACTAAACATGGAACCTCCAAAGCAAAGAAATCAATAAATACAAAAAAATGCTCTAAATTAAATACATCATTTTTATGCAATTAAATTCATATGTTGTGAATTCTTGTATTTAAAAGTAGGATTAAGTTACAATATAATGTGATCACTAAAAATTTAATTATATCAAATAAAGTAGTAGAATACTTCAATTTTTATACTAAAATAATTATTAATATTAGTATTAATCAAATTTATAATTAAGCTAATGGATAAATTTTAATTTTAAAGTAATTATTACACGACTTAGCTTAGTTTTACGGGAGGTTAGCCAGAATCTGAAATCTTTAGAGCGATCATGTGTGTATATTTGATGGATTTCTCCATCACCTTTTTTGTAGATCACAATGATGGGGTCCACACCCATTACTAGAAAAAAGAATCTAACGATGGCAAGAAAAAGTTTTAGAGTTGGCATCCAATTTGCACTGCAAATTACTTAGCGCAAGTTGTAAAGTGAGATCCAATCTTTCGATTGGTTAATTAGGCCAGCTATTCCCTCTATATAAGAAGAGCTTTAGCTCTCATTTTAGATATCAATCTCAGAGGAAAAATATATCTGAGGGTTAGAAAGAAAAAGTGAGGTTTCACAGACAGGGTATAAGAAAATAGTCTGTGAGAAAAATAGAGAGTGAGCGATATTATAGTGAGGTGGGAATATCAAAAGAGGGTTATTTCTTTTGAGTGTTGTAGTGGTCTTTAGAATATTTTACTCGGACCTACAAAGTGTAAAATTTCTTGCTATAGTGCTATCAGTTGCTCATATCGGGGCCGTGTCCCTTATTCAAAAGGGTTTTTTCACGTAAAAATCTTGGTGTCGTTGTCACTCTTTTATTCTTGTTAATTAACGTATCTCGGTGGTATGTTATTATTCTGCTTTTATTACCGTGAATATTATTTTTGTGGGTGTTTATTTCCTAACAACTAGTATCAGAGCACAGGTTCTGCTCGCTCATAAAAGTACTATTCACTATTGGTAGTACTATACTCGGTAAAAAAAATGTCCGGAGTAAAGTACGAGGTAGCAAAATTCAAAGGAGATAACGGTTTCTCAACATGGCAAAGAAGGATGAGGGATATGCTCATTCAACAAGGATTGCACAAGGTACTAGATGCTGATGCCAAAAAACTTGATACCATGAAAGCTGAGGATTGAGCTAACTTGGATGAAAGGGCTGCTAGTGCAATCATGTTGCACTTATTAGATGATGTGGTAAATAACATCATTGATGAAGACACCGCACGTGGCATTTGGATAAGGTTGGAAAACCTATACATGTCCAAAACGCTGACAAATAAATTGTACTTGAAGAAACAACTATACAACCTACACATGGGTGAAGGTTTAAATTTTTTTCCATATTTAAATGTGTTTAACGAACTAATCACACAGCTCGCTAACCTTGGAGTGAAAATCGAGGATGAAGATAAAGTCAACTTGCTATTGAACTCGTTGTTATCTTCATACAATAACTTGGCAACAATCATCATGCACAGTAAGACTACTATTGAGTTAAAAGACGTCACATCGGCTCTTCTACTCAATGAGAAGATGAGAAAGAAGCCTTAAAATCAAGGACATGCTCTCATCATAGAAGATAGAGGCAGGAGTTATCAAAGGAGTTCGAGCAACTATTGTAGATCCGGAGCTCATGGGAAGTCTAAGAACCGATCCAAATCAAAAATTAGAAATTACTACAATTGTGATCGACCAGATCACTTCAAAAGAGATTGCCCAAATCCAAGGAAGGACAAAGGTTAAAGCAGTGGCCAGAAGAATGATGACAACACAACTGCCATGGTGCAAAACAATTATAATGTTGTCCTCTTTATAAATGAGGAAGAGGAATGCATGCACTTGTTAGGTCCAAAGTAGGAATGGGTGGTATGATGCTGCACCGGTAAGAGATCTTTTTTGCAAATATGTAGCAGGTGATTTCGGCGCTGTGAGCATGGGTAACACAAGTTACTCAAATATTACAGGGATTAGTGACATTTGTACCAAGACAAATGTTGGATGTATATTGGTTCTAAAGGGCGTGCGGCATGTACCTGATTTGCGGATGAACTTGATCTTAGAAATTGCTTTAGACCGAGATGGATACAAGAACTATTTTGCAAATCAAAAGTGGAGACTAACAAAGGGATCATTGGTAATTGCAAAGGGAGTTGCTCGTGGCACGTTGTACATGACAAATGCAGAAATATGCCAAGGTAAATTGAACGCGGCACGAGATGAGATTTCTGCACATTTGTGGCACAAAAGAATAGGTTGAGTGAGAAGAGATTGCAGATTCTTTCCAAGAAATCACTTATTTCTTATGCCAAAGGTACAACGATAAAACCTTGTGACTACTGTTTATTTGTTAAGCAGCATAAAGTCTCATTTCAAACATCGTCTGAGAGAAAATTGAATATACTTGATTTGGTATATTCGATGTTTGTGGTCTAATGGAAATTGAATCGATGGGCGGTAACAAATATTTTGTTACTTTTATTGATGATTCTTCACGAAAATTATGGGTTTGTATTTTGAAAACCAAAGATCAAATGTTTCAAGTTTTCCAGAAGTTTCATGCTCTGGTGGAAAGGGATACAGGCCAAAAGCTAAAGCGTCTCCGAAGTGATAATGGAGGTGAGTACACTTCAAGGGAATTTGAAGAGTACTGTTCAAGTCATGGGATCAGACATGAAAAGACAGTTCCTGGAACCCCACAGCACAATGGCGTAGCCGAGAGGATGAACTACACCATTGTTGAGAAGGTGAGAAACATGCTCAAAATGGCTAAACTGCCTAAGTCATTCTGAGGTGAAGCGGTTCAGACAGCCTGTTACCTAATCAATAAGAGTGCATCGGTTCCATTGGAGTTCGACATCCTATATAGAGTTTGGACCAACAAGGAAGTGTCCTACTCACATCTAAAGGTGTTCGGTTATAGAGCTTTTGCACATGTACCAAAGGAGCAGAGAACAAAGCTGGATGATAAATCTGTTCCGTGCATATTCATCGGATACGGAGATGAAGATTTCGTGTACATATTGTGGGATCCTATAAAGAAGAAGGTCATTAAAAGCAGAGATGTAATCTTCCGAGAAAGTGAAGTTGGGGTTGTAGATGATCAATCAGAGAAGGCATAGAACGGTATAATCCCTAACCTTGTTACCATTCCTTCTTCTTCTAACTATCCAATAAGTGCAAAAAGTACGACCGATGAGGTTGCCCTGTCACGACCCAAAATCCCAACCCGGTCGTGATGGCGCCTCTCGTGGGGACAAGGAAAGCCAAACCAATCCAACTGCGCTCAAACAGTTAAATCACGCAATTTAAACAAGAACAGATAATAACAAAATCAGTCGGAGTATATATATAAAGTACCATCCCGACTACAGCCCTCAGATCGGGGTGTCACAAAGTCATGAGTCACTAGAGAAGGCCTATTGATAACATAACTATTACAATATCTTAAGTACAAATGTTTGAGGGAAGCAAAATCAACAAAAGAAAAGAGTTACGGAGCTGCGGACGCAAGCAGCTACCTCGTAATCTCTGAAGCTCCGGTCCAGTAGTAGTATTCAGTACCTCTGAGTGGGACCGCTAACGCCTGAATCTGCACACAAGGTGCGGGGAGTAAAGTGAGTACTTCCAACTCAGTGAGTAATAAAGGTAAATAAGAACTGAAGATAGGAAACATCCAAAATCATTAAACAGTCCACCACGGAACAATAACACATTTTACCTTCCACAGAAATACGTGAAGTAAACAGAATAATCACAACACCGAAAATGCAATGCAATGCAATGCTATGCGATGCTATGCCATGCAATGCTAGTCATGCTAGTCAAGGCTAGTCATGACCTGTGGCGGACGTGCCACACGATCCTCTGGGTACCCGCGCTCGGTGGGTGGTTCCGGCGCAATATATATACCGTGACGGTGTGTCACATAATCCAGGTATGTCTATGCCCTGTGGCGGCGTGCCACCCGATCCATTTAATGCAATGCAATGCTAGTC